>OMLB01063411.1:0-23635 GCA_900302555.1 Myripristis jacobus | reverse complement strand
GACAGCATTTCTGTAACCATAGCAACTCACACTGTCCCACACTGACACCAGAGGAGGGGGAAGTGCACGTATTAAATTCACTGCTGGATTTCAAACTCTCCAACCTCATTCATGGGACATGGACATAACAAATCACCAGCGTTCTATCGACATGGTGAACAGCCATTTTTATGAAACACTTGTACATATTTCATTGCGCCCACATTAAACTGAGATGCCCTAACTGACTTTATCATTTTTGCATGGTAACACTATTTTGGTAACACAAATTTTTGGAAATTGTCTGCTTCCAGGATAAAATTGGCTAAATCTTACATACTTTGATAAGATGAACTGGAAAACAAATGATAAAACTGATGATTGGCTAATGTTTCCAAGATATTTAATGACAAAGTTTTATTATGTATATACATGTACATAAATCGTGCGTTTGAAAGAATACTCTGAATATCTGAAGTGTCCAAGTGCTACCCTGGCAAGGATTAAACAAAAGAAGCCTCATGACTTATTGTAACTAAATGTATAAGGAGAATACAAAGTGAAACATCACTTAAAACAACAGTTATTCAGTAAGTACATGACGCTTTTTGGCTTGTCTCTTGTACGGCCTCAGGATCATCCCTTGACATGTTCCAACAGTCGTCAACCAGCATAGACGGATTCCATCTTCCCTGATCCCTTTTCTCCATGGCTGCAGTGTCCTGGTGAAATCGCTCCCCATGCTCATCACTTACAGCTCCACTAGTGTGACCTGTTGGGTCTCGCCAAATCATGGGAACTGCAAACAGCATAGATTTTCTTTTTTTGTTGAGCCACTGACGAAGATTAGTTGCACATGTGTTACTACAATAATGTGGGGCTCAGCTCTTGTCCTGATCCCCTCTTTTGCATCCAAAATAAAGATGATACGCCTTTTTCACAACAGCAGTTATGCTGCGCTTTTGTGATGCAAAGGTCACCTCACCACAAACACAACAGAGGTTGTCTTACACAGTTTCGAGGCATCTCTGGTTCCTCAGGTAAAAAAAAATATGAGACAATTTGATAAACGTATCACACACTGGCAATTATAAAAGCTGCTACACATGACTTAGATCAATGCTCGTCGTGGCGTATGAAATGTGACAAAGTGTATAATATGTCAAAGAGGGCATGTTCTATCAAAACATTAGCATAGATGAACATGTTCTACATTGCAGAAATGTTTTGAGTCAGAACTTGTAGCTCAGACAAATACATATCCTTTCAATTAATAATCGCTCTCTCATTACTTCGTATAGCATTTCAATATCTGACTTATTGCTGTATCTTGATAACTTGAGCCAACCATCACTTTTGACTTATTTTTCTTTTTTTAGTAACTGAAAGTAGGTAAAGTTTGACTACTTTTATTCTGGAAGCATTTTCCTTGTAGACCACTGTAATTTGCAAATATATACTACCTGTACATTTATGGACTTCTTTCCTGACAGCTCTTCAGCATTTCTCCCATCCCTCTGTTTCGAGTGTATCTCTGAAAAACCTTTGCCCCTCCCCTTTATCTCACCCTGCCCCTGTGTGTGAACGCACAAATGGAGGGTTAGGGGTATAAGGGGTGAGTTGGCCCAGTGTCCAGTCTTATATTCTCCCACTGATAAGGGACGAACTGGGTTATACAAAGTATGCAAAAGTAAAGTAAGTAGTAATTTGATTACTTTTTAGAGCCAGCAATTGGTAAAGTAATGACAATGTGATGTGATGACAATGTGTACAAAGTAATGATTGACTTGATTTGATGTATTTCCTGCTGAAACAGGATGTCTGGGCGTGTAAGTGTAAACCAACAGGATATCAGTGTGGGAGAGAAACACAGTTTTATTTGAAGGGACGGATGGATGAGAGATGACTGACTGACTGACTGATTGATTGATTGATAATACTTTATTGTCAACCGGGGCTAAATTTTTTTGTGCATCAACAGCAGCACCATTTGTCACCGCATATAACAAAGAAGAAATCAGGACATGAAACAAAGAATGCATACATTTGCATAACATTACAATCACTGAGGACGAAACTCTGTGCAGATGTCAGCGCACTGAGTGTGGTTAAGGATTTGTGAAGGTTTTACCCACCAGTGCAGGATGCTGTCATGAAGTGGAAGTCATGTAAGATCATTTCACGAGGACTTTAAGATTATTTTTTGGCATCTCTGATTTATTCGGCAGTGACAGTGGAAAGAGACGGGAAAGGCAGAGGAGAGAGAGGGGAATGGCGTGCAGCGAGTGGCCCGGCCTCTGATCAGGACCCAGGCCGCTGTGGGAAGGACTCAGCCTTGATAAGTGACACGCGCTCTACCAAGTGAGCTTCCGGGGTGGCGCCCCCTCCCAGCGACATCTCGACATCGCATCGCACGGCGCTCCTTCCTTACACAAAAGCAGCACAGGTGAATTCTATTTCGGGGATTCTCATCACCGTTGCAGGCCACAGTAATTATCATTCTGGTTTGTACTTACTCTAAAGGTTTCTGAAATGCCTCAGAAATGTCTAGACTGGTTGCCTCCAGCTAACAAGACCATGGAAGTGCAGTTTGCCCTCTCTTTTCCACCTAGCTCGCTGTAATTGCTTTGGGAGTGTTACTTTTTTCTGCAGATTGCGGTGCCGGTCATGTCCGGCCTCCCCTGCTGTTTGTTGCCACAGCTTCAAAACGTCACTCTGACTGGCTTTGTTGCACCTTGGGGTCGACAGTCAGGGAAAAAAGTATAATGGGCTGTCAGAAAAACAGCAAAATATATCAAAACTGTAAAGCGCTGAAACTCCTTTTTAGGAGTAGGCTATATGTTTTGTTTTGTTTTGTTTTATTTTTTGTTTGTTTGCTTTTTTTGATGGCAGTTCAGCAGTGTTGTCAATCAAGTTGAAACTTAACTGACAGGCAATTTATGACTCAAAATAGTTTGGCTTCATACCCATAAGGTGGCAGTTAAACTCGCTTGCACTCATACAAGCTGATTTCAGTATCATCTTTAAAATTATTTCTTAACTCATTTCTGTAGACTTGGTTTCATTCTGTTATTTGTGTGATTGTATTGTTGTTACTCTTTATCCCAGTCCTTTTATCATGTCCTGCTTTCACTTTTTTGAAAATGATGATTATTAATATTTTTGCTTTAAAATGAGAATTTGTATTTTTTTTCCCTAAATTTATTTATTTACTTATTTATTTTTGGTAGATTTCAAGTAAATTTGGCTGTTCTTTGTCTTGTACGTTTTTTCTTTGTGTTTCTTTATTTTAAAAAAATGTTTTTTTGACATGAAAGACAATTGTGGAAGCAGTTAAGCTGCAGATATGTCAACAATAATTGAAAAAATAAAGTAAAAAAATAAAATAAAATGAGTGTTTGTAGATTTTTAAAACATTCTTAGCCATGTAATAAAAAAAGGCTTTTAATTTTTTTTTTTTCATGGAACAGTGTGCCATGGATGTTTTTAAGTTTGCAGGTCATATTCTACACAGGATGTTTATTTCAAAAGGAGACAAACTTAAATGTATATTCCATCGATCTAAGTCTCTCCAAGGAGAGCGCCTGATTCTCATTTGCTTATTGAGTACTCACACAGTGCTCCTGTATCTGCTGTATTCATTTATTTATTTATTTTGAAGTAATTTTTTACTTTTGTTTGTCATATCACTTTACAACCTTTGCTTTTTAAAAAATAGTGCTAAACAAATATAGTTATTGTATCAGTGTTCCACCCAGAGGACAGCAGTGCATGGACAGATCTCACAGTCAGGTGTCCTCAGCATTCGCTCTGTCTGTGTCCCAGTGTGTCTTGTCAGTGTTTAGGCTTTTTACTGTAGCTTTTTGTGTATGTATCTATTTGGGTATTTTTTTTAAATCAGTAATTGTATAGTATAGTAATTAACAGATATTTAAATTCCATCCATTACAAAGCACCAATTTGTATGGCCCTATGAGAATATTGAAACTTGACCATCATAAATTGACAAATTGAGCTTCTCAGTCAGTCCGTCAGAGGAAGCAGCTGGCTTTCTTTTGTTGGTGAACTTTTTCTTCATAATTTCAGAATCTAGAACGAACTTTGCACTCCTTTACAAATTCATGGAAAAAGGTGTCAACAGCCAAAATGATTGTCTCTAAAAATATCCTTCTCTCCATTAGTACATTTTGGATGAACTACTTTTTTCCTTATTTAAGTAGATGGTTCTTTCCACCACAATTGAAAAGGAAGCTTATTTAATTTAGTTTATCAGAGTTTAAAACATTGGTGTAGTGACAACAATCATCTTAAGAGGCAGTGCTCTTTAACAAAGGCCTTGAAGAGTAATAAGTAATAAAGTAATAAAGTAATAAAAATAATAATAATGAAAATGCATTTGATATGAAATATCTGAGGTAATAATTTCTTCTGTCAGAGATGAAATGCTCTCAGGCATCCAAGCACAGCCAAGCTGCAACAACAGCAACACAGAGCGGTGAGGTAAGAAAAAAAAACACAGTGACTCAGACCCAATAACAGTCAGAACAATAAGCTTTTATTATAGTAATATTCCAGTTAACACCTGCTCATACAATGTGCCTTGAACCTGAAACTATTTACAGACTACTACAGTGTGCTGCGGCTCACAGTTCCTGTGTTGAAGGCAAATCCACCGGACTGAAAGGCTGAAAGTTAAGAGACACCGTGAGCTCAGACACTGGCAAAAGAATCACCGGGTACAACCGGGTTCAACAGCTCTCCTCGTTTAGAGACAGCCTGAACCATAAATGTGTTTTTAGTGGAGGCCGATTACATGAATTACATGAACAAAATACCTTCTGGTCATGGGCTGAATAGCAAACCAACTTAAGAAAGGCCAGGCAGTCAGTGGGATTTTTCTGGGGTATGTTCGGGGCTTATCCATGTCATTCAAAGGCCCTTTTCCATCATTCTCCATTCCACTGTGGAGAGAAATGGGCTTGTGTCTAGACGGCAACCCTAGATTGAGCAAACTCTCACACATTCTTGCATTTGTGCACTTGATTCAGTACAGCAGCACTTGACTCTGCCGGCACTAGCGATGGCAGGTATAACAGGAGGCACGTTTTTTTTTCCCTTGCAAGGCAATGTTTGTTTTTTCTATTGACTTACATTCATTCTCTACAGCCTTTTCCTGCCTAACTAATCCTTAACCCCAACCTTACCCTAACCCTAACCTTAACCAATGACAAACAATGTGCAAAAACACGTACAAAAATCCTCCAAGGCTTTTGCAAATCTAGGGTTACCATCTAGACACGACTGTGAAATGGACACAGAGGATGTGTCGGCTTCTCTGTGGAAATTGTGATGAGCTGACTGGCACATGTTTATAGGAATCAGGGGAAGAGGCTGAGGACCCAAAGGCTGTGCCACATCCCAGTCACAGCACTGACATGGCCTGCCCGTGACGGTGATTCTTCTTCTTCTTTCTTTTGCCATAAGATGCTGTTTTATACACAGCCTCTTGGCAGGACTTCTAAAGGAAGCTCGGCCCAGGGATTAATTGTGGACAAATTGAGGAATTAATACAAATCTGGACAAATTAAGGAAGTTAATCGACCCTTAAGAATACCATTTCATCACCAACAAGCCTAATGATCATGGGGTAATGGAAGATAAAGAGGCTGAACGAAAGGCTGCTAGGCTGTATGGAGGCTGTCGGTATGTTTGCATTCTGTGTTTCTATTGCCTTTTCAGGAGGCTGCAGAAATGACTGGATGAGCGAGGCTGATGAGAGACTTTCTTTTTCTGTTTAGATTGTGTCAGCCTGGGACGCCTGGTCCAATCAATACTGCCGAGTCCATAGAAGACTATCAGATGAGCCTCACTGGTCTACAATGCTGCAAAAGTTCAAGTATTTTGATCAAACACTCTTGCAAAGCAAAGAACAACTTGTTTCAGGAAAAGCAGCAGGTACGCACTGTTGGCTGGTTATAATTCAGGAAGAGGAGAGGGCAGCAACATTCAAGTCAATTCTCAAGTAATAGTAATTGTTGTCCTTTCCTAGTGAGTAGGCTAATGTTATCAATACATTCAGGTTGGCTGTGTAGTCATACTGTTTTTGCAATCTATGTACTGGTTATACCTCTATTCCAGCTAAAGTACTTCAATATATTTCTATTTAGAAAAATGTGTTGCACAAATCCCATTACTTAAAATGCCTGCTGTTGTTGATAAAGATAAGTCCCAGTCTAACTCACATTCAACCAGATAATTCATCAAAAATAACTTTCATCAAAATACATTATACAGTAATTATACTAAAAAATAAAAATATCATACACTGGCTACAAAAACAAATCGAGTTGTTGACCATTTACTTTACTGATCATCTGCTGATTAAGACTGATAAAGACAGAAAATCAGGTGAGTGAACGCTGACCCTCCCAGCACAGTTTATAACAATACAATAGACTACAACTGTTAAATCAATAGATATATATTATGCACTTGCTGAGTCCGCTTCTATTGTACAGTAGCTGTCCTAATCATGAATACAGCCGACGAAAACCACCAGAAGAGAAGACGGCATGAAACAAAATACCTCCAATTGCCTTGTTCAAGTCCCCAACACTTTCAAATTGTCGGTAATTTCCCACCCTACAGGGCACAAACTGGAGCTACGGTAACTGCTGCCCACTTGTCCGGTCCACCAACAGAAAGGAAAGCCACCAACAATCTCTTTACGCAGCACCGCTCCGTACTAGTGCATATTCATGTTTTCATGGTGCAAATTGGAACAACAATAACCAAGATCACAGTGCAGGTAGCGGCTGCAATCAGTGCTCCGATCTTACACACTTTGGCCCTGCGGAACTCCGCTTCTTTCCTCTTGAGCAGAGAGTCGTAGCCCGGGGTGTAGATGTCCTCCATCCAGTACTCCAGGTTGTTGGGGTTTAGGGACTCCTGGGTCTGAGGAAACAAAGAGCAGCAAAGAGTTAAAGGAGGCGAGGTTGTGGGGGAAAAGATCTACATTTTATTATAAGTGAAAAATGGCTTGGAAAAAGAAAGTGAAAGTAGTGATTGATGACTCTTTCATTTAAATAAATAATGCTTTTGTTGTTCCCTATTGCCTGTTAAAATAACACAAAAGTGGGTCAATCTATAGCCAATTCATGAAAGCTTTTGATGCGCTTTACGCTTCTGGGCCCCGTTTCCAGTCAAGGACCGCTCTTAGAGGCTAAGACCATTTTCTAAGAATGATTCTACAAACGTTCTTAAATTTCTGCACCAATCTCAAAGAGAAGAGGCACTTAGCGGGAATGTGTACCCAGAAAGAATTGAATTTTTAAAAGCTGATCAACACCTGTGGGATGACTGGTACCAACACGTTTGTACCCCCACAGCTGGGTGTCATTTTGCACATTTGAACAAGTAAGTCATTACATAAAGGTGCTCACAAATAATGCATGTGTTTGGGCTTTTTAAGACACACTTAATTATCTATGAGTGGTCAGGAGTAAACGTAGATTCCAGATCCAGATTCCACCTCTGCCAGTAGAGTTGGACAGGGGTTATATTTTCGCCCCTTCTGTCTGTTTCTCTGTTTGTTTGTTAGGAGGATATCTCAAAAAGTTATGAATGGATTTGTACAAAACTTTGTGGAAAGGTTAGTCATGGGACAAGAAAGAACTGATTAACTTCTCATGCTGACTGGTCCAAAGGGGGGCTGGTGATGACAAAATGGAAAATAAAACCTCCGAACGGATTCACATAACATGGTCAGTTTTGTGGAAAACTTGGTCATGGGGCAAGAGAGAGCTGATTATGACAACGGGCTGAAATAGGGGGTAACAGTGGGTGTGGCCTATCACAAAAATGTCCATAACTCCCAAATGGATTTATGTAACATGGCAAATCTTGGGGGAAATCTTGGTCATGGGACGAGGAAGAGATGATTAACCTTAACTTGCCAAAAGGAAGTGTGGTGGTGGGTGTGGCCTATCACAAAAAGGTGCACAACTCCTGCAAGACAAACACTCCCTAAATCATCCATATACATGTAACTGTTTAATATTTGAATCTATAACAGAAAAAAACATAACCGTAAATAATAAGCATGAAAAGTAGGAATTGACTAAATTTAATATGGTCAACTATATGACGTGGAAATCAGATCTTGTGAACTGCATAGTGCTAGTTTTCAAGAGTGTCTTTATTGAAGATGGTTTTGGGAAACACCATGTGAGCTGAAGCAGCTTCACAGGATGGATCCTCCAGTCTTCCTCGCCTTAAGAGCCTTGCAGGAAATGGCGCCTGGGACACACTGTCTCACTGACAGGTGAGCTATGGGAAGCGCAGGGCTGAAACACCACAGAACTAAACGCTTGGAACCAAAAATGCAAGGAACTCACAGATTACCACTTTAACTACAGAGTGAAAGAACGAGTCGAGAGTTGTAATCATGTTGAAGTTATTTAGTTTTTCCACTATAGAGGAGACTTTATAAATACAGAACTGCTAATTGTATTGTATTTCTTTTCAAACCTCGCTCCTCTATCTAGGAGTTTTCATCTATACAGTCAATTGCTTGGGCTAAGCTGCACCATATCCAAGGCAATTAACTGTACTATTTTATTCTTCAGGTGGAGAGTGGGAGATATTTTCTTTGGAGCCTGGCTGTGATGAAAACTCAGAGCAGAGATATAGCAAGAGTCCATTGATAACCACAAGAAAGTGGCTCTACAATAGCTAGATTGATTTTGTTTTTCTCTTCTGCTCTCTAATGGCTTTGGTGAGTACACTATGGGAGAGTCATTCTTCACAAATGGGACTCCAAGTAAAAGCATATTGATATTTTAACCGCTTCTCACACTGCACAGACGGACTTTAAAATTGACAAAGAGAGTATGCGTGAGAGAGGGAGTGGCGCACGAGAGAAGGACCATAAAAAGCAAGAATTAAACAGCTAGAAAGGCCGGTTCTTCCACACGCATGCTCTGCAACACGAGATCCCAGAAGCCCTCATTATATCCTCCTTAATGCCCTTCCTGCAAACACCACTGATGCTGATGACAGGTGAACAAGAGAAGATGCTTTATGGTGTCCAAATTTGTATTCATCCCTTAAAAATGCACATTGCAATCCCACACTTTTGCCAACCCCAAATGGCGGTGAGAGGTAACGGTCCAGGAGACGCAAATCCTGTGATGGGACATCAGCAAACTGCACAGAGCATGCTCATGCTTACCAGCCCGGCCTGTCTGTGATGCTTTATATCAAAAGAAATCCAACATTGGTGAGCCTCATTCACTTCTGTTTAGGAGACAGTTTGGATTTTCACTCTTAAATGTTTTCCACTTTTTGTGTGAAGAAGATTTGCTGCCGGTAAATACACCTGACACTTAAATTTGGGAAACCTTGGTGAATGTACACATTTCGATTTGCAGGGATGGGATGCTGCTCTCTGTTACAGTGCTGTTTGTGGTTCAGGCTGATAAGATGAGTGTATTCTTCCATTTTGCCTAGTGCAGCTTTAATTTGCCCAGATGAGTTTGCTTTACCTATCTCTTCCAGGTATTTCCTTCTGCTCCGTCCTTTGTGGCACCCATTCATCACACGCATGCTGCAGGCACAGTGCACAACACATGCATCCTTCCTCTATTCTGAAGTCGTTGCCTTTAGGCGTGTGGTTTCGGCTTTTTGAGCATTATATTTAGCGAGGGTCGAGTGGTCCTATCTGTACCTAGCAGCAGCAGCTGGCCAGAGTACACCCCGTATCCCGCAGACCCACTGACCTGCAGGGAAAACTACCCAGTGACAGAATTCATAAATACCATTTCTGTGCTCCTTGAGAGACTGAATGAAATTTGACACTCTAGAAATTGTAATTCCACTCAGAGAAAAAGCCAACAATGAACTGAGGGCTACATTCAGACTACGTACATTTACATTAGCAGTGCCAGCAGTTAGCTCCAGGTTTCTATTTTGATCACACTGTCTAAAGAGTGTTATGTGTTGCCGGCTTTGGGTAAGACTTGCTCAGGAAAGACAGAAAGTAATTGTCGGTACAAATGTTTTTCTTATAGCTGGGAAAAATTCAAATTCAGGTACTCATACACGTTTGACAGTGAAAAGACCTTTAATTAAAATGGTAAAACACTTAATGCGAGCTGTCTGTGTGTGGGAAAGGCTGCGTCTGTGTGTATGTATGAGGACTAGGTATGTGCTATCTGAGTGTGTGTGTGTGTGTGTGGGGAGGGGGGTGCAATAGATATCACTTGTAAAGACTATTGTAACTGTTTAGTATCTCAAAAGCGGCAATGTATGAAACTGGATTGATCAAAGAGAATATGAGTATGTAATTTGTTGTAATATAAATGTAATGCATTTTGACCCTCACTCATGCAATTAAAAAACAAACAAACTAACAAAAAAAATTTAAAAAACACATGTAACCTGGGTGTCATCATGCCATAGGAACACATTTATGGTCATATTTCCTTTCTTTCTAGTTCACATCATGGCCTCTTAGAACAGTGTAGTTGTTTGAGGATGCCTGAAGCGCTTGTATATTTCCTCTTTCCTGTGGCACAGAACTTGAAAGGAGCAGAACGGCGTTTCACAGCGTTAATGAAATTGAAAGAAGCATGAACAATTTGAGCGTGACTCCGTTTCAAACATTGTGATCTGACTTTCAGAGAAACAAACCAATCGTCAAAGCGTGTCGGTCACAACAAGAGTTCATAGAACGGTCTTTCCTAATCAAATCAACATACCAGGGCGGTCAGAGCAGTGGCCATTTTTAGGTGCACCGTTGCCATTGCGCCATGGCTAGCTGTCATATGAACTGACTTAGGGCAAGGTGCTGACTCACTGATGTGAGACGTTTTGCAGTGAGAACCAAAGCCGTGGAAAGAAAGCCGGTGTGTTAGCAATTCCAAGTTACCAAACACTTTTCTTCTCAACTTAAGTATGGCCAGCACTTTGAGTTTGATTAAATGTTGGAAAATATCTTAGAAAGTTAGTCCACCTCATTGAGCCATCTCTAACACTTGGTTTGCATATGTTATGCACAAAAAGAACACTAGGTGGCGCTGTTTTTTTTAAGAGCATGCCTTTTCAGTGAGCTTCCCGCCAAGAAGCTAGAGTCTGCAAAATCACTTTTCACTTATGGAACATTTTTTGTCAACTTTTCAAAGGTAGGAATATTATTTTTGTCATATTATGGTTTCAGAGTGCCTACTGAACACAATTATGTAACTTGATGCAGAAAAAAAATTATAACAAACTTATAATAATTTTTCAAAAACATGCTCTACCGAACGGTTGATTTGGCCTTTAAAGGTTCAAGTAGTAATAATGACTGAATATGACTCAAATTGATTATTACTATAAAATAAACATCTTGTTATACATTCATTGTTGTTTATGATACATTTAGTGGTAGTACATTATATATTCATTGAAATCATCATTATACCATTATAGACATTAGCTAGTTAGCTGGATGACTACAGAGATAATATGACAGAGCAATATACAGAAATGGATGTCCGGCCATTAATTAGACGTTACATTCAGTAAAAACTATGTTTGATGATGCTTTCAGGTACCAACTAGGTTTGCTTGTTTGCTCACAGTCTTTGCCAGTGTTATACTAACCTCTCCACTAACGTCACATTTCAGATGTGGTTTGACAGTAACGTCTAAATGCTTGTGTTGCGCTGCAGAACGCAGATTCAAATGTTCACAATTCTTTTGGCAATTTCTGCTTTCAGGCTACAGCCACAGTAATAATAATAATAATAATAAAACTTTATTTGTATAGCACCTTCCATACAAGAATTGCAGCTCAAAGCGCTTCACAATAAAAATAAGAACATTTTAAAACGCATTAAATAAAACATTAAAAAGAAAAAAACACAGCACAAGGTGGAATTAAAAAAAGAAAAAGGCTAAAGACGAGAACTTTGAAATACAACCAAAGATGCAAAATAAAACAATAAAAGACAACACAGTGTGGAATGAAATAGGAGCTAGTTAAAGGCTAGAGTGAAAAGGTTGGTTTTTAGTCTTCTTTTAAAGATATCTAGTGAGCTGGCCTCCCTGATCTCTAAAGGTAGTGTGTTCCAAAGCTTTGGGGCGTAAGTAACAAAGGCGGCATCCCCAATTTTCTTTCATCTGCTGTTGGGAACCAATAAACCAGCAGCTGACGATCACAGTATTCTTTGGGGTGCATAGCCAATAAGGGAGTTTGTGATGTAGCTCGGTCCTAGCCCATGAAGTGCTTTATATACAAGTAGGAGAATCTTAACCCTTTGGTGCATAGCGGTCACTACAGTGGACAGCTGTTTAAAAGTCATTTTCTCCTAAATGCAATGGTTTCTATGGTGGAATTGCATATCAGCTGTTAGAGTGCTCTCTGCTGCTCCCCTACATTGAGGTTTATGCAGAGACTGTTCTTCAGTTCTTGTTGCTGAAAACATATTAATACTAGTAGAATGACATGGTAATACCAGTCCTGCATCCTGAAAGAAGTATGGAGACTCACAGAAATTTTCATGCCTTAAGAAGAGTAGAAACACATAAGAAAATAATCTGGACTCTGGACTTCATGCATCAAAGGGTTAAAGTCAACTCTAAATGTTACAGGGAGCCAGTGTAGGGCAGCTAAGACCGGACTAATATGCTCTCTCTTATTGGTTCTGGTTAATAAGCGAGCAGCAGAGTTTTGGAGGAGCTGAAGTCTGTCAGTGGTTTGCTTTGGGAGGCCGGTAAAAAGTACGTTACAGTAGTCATGTCTCCTTGACTACTGTATTACAACAGTAGTACAACAGCTCTCAAGCAAGTGTGACACACTCCACAGCTCTGCTGACTCGTCACCTGAGCAAAGAGCTATATTCACCATGTTACTGTGCACCAGGCAAATGACCAGCAGTTCCATGACAGTTCTACTCCATTTAAGTTCTACAGTATCAGTGATTTTGTAACTCCTAGAGGTCACAGATTAATAAAGGCCTGTAATGACGGATAGCTTAACTTAAGAAGCTGCTCATTTTCATAAAACAAGAAGTGCATCGTATGAGAAATGCACGATTTCATCTCCAGTTTCAGTGTCTGGATTTGACCTCTAAAACTATCCCGTCTCTCTGTCGCTCTTGTTCCGCTTATCCCTGAAACACTCCCAGACGTAAACATGGACAGCGAGGGTAACAATCAATGAAGGGCCGACTGTAATCCCTGTCCATGTGAATGCTTGTTTCTCATGGAGTCCCTGGGAGAAGCATGGGGGCCGTTTGACTGAGACTTGCAGGCTGTCACACTTTTTACCGCTGCCTCCAGATACCGCTGTCTGTCTGAGAGCGTTGTAGACTGGAGGCTGGAAGATGAAACAGGGCTGTTTCATTGATCGCACTGCTGAGAGAAGTGGAAATAAATGATAGTGCTTAATAGTGCCTTTAGGTTTGGGGAGAGAAAGAAAAAGAGAGCGGGGGAGAGGTAATGAAAAGCTCTTCAATACATATAGCAGTGCAATTAGCACTTGACAGCTGCCAAGGCTATAAACTGTTACCGACTGATGAGAAAGAGACAGTTTTACTTAAATGTTTTAAACAGAAGATATTCAGGGCTAAATGTGAAATTCACAGTTTATAGATCATAATCAAAACCAATTTCATCTGCATTGGTCCAGCTTGGAAAAAACAGGTGAAATATAGAGCCAGTGAGATTTTTTTTTTTACCCAACATGAAATACTTTATGCATTATATAAACCCATGGTTTGGTTTGCATGTTTCCAGCTCAGTTTGTTCACTACTTTTTTTTTTATTATTCTCTGTAGTTTGTCTTATTTGCAAAAAAAAACCCCCAAAAAACCAAAAACTTTTTTCTATGAATAGATTTGGGATAACAATACGAAATGAACAAATTTTCTGTTTGGTTTTACACCACATTGAACAGTTTGTTTGTTTGTTTTTTACAGTTTAGTGAGCTGCTGAAAAGGAACCTGAAGTGCATTTTATGAATTAACATGTTAAAAAGTAATGTTGTGTATTATTTAGAGCCACCGTGTGACCATGTTCATGTGACATCAAAAAACTGCAGCTCAAAAATCTTGCCCAGGTTGAAAATAACTGGAATAATTTAACTTGAATCAATGCATTATTTCGATCACATTTCAGATACGTCACTATACTTAGTGACAGAGAAACAGGGGATTGTTATAGCTGAAATCTGGGGGGTGGGTGAGGGGTGAGGGGCATCTGCCTCCAAAGACCCATGTCAGTCAAACCGTTGTGTCAGTTTGTTGTTGATTTTGCATGTACATCGACTCGTCCAGTTCCCTCGGCTCTTCTCCCCTTGCATGGCACACAGACGGCCTCCCAGCCCATTCCCTTCTACCCTGATGAGCCAGTAATCCTGTCTGCTTGGAAGAGGCTCGCAGCCAAGGTTAATGCTCTCACCCGCCTCTAGGAAAACTCTCCAAATTGATCATCAGAAAATTAGAAATCGATGATTTTGAAGGTGACCTGCCACTTCAGTTTCGGTTCATGAGGAGCTGGACTCGTGTCTATCACTGGCTCAGCTCCAAACTAATTAGAAAACTGTGAATGTGTGAAGCGAGTGTACCTAGGCTGGTGTTTTGTCTTTTAAATGGACAGGCGGCATAATGGAGTTTTGAACACCACATCTAAGCTAAGAGACTAGTCTTTCAAAATCGCATTAGTGTCGCCAGCAGTAATGTGTTAAACCAAAAGGAGGGCAATCTTTGACCTCCAGTTAGTGATCATCATAAGATAAACAGCCACCAGTTTGAACAAAAAGCCACTCTTATTTTCAGAAAAAGCTTTGATTTTTGCCTTTTTTCTTATTTAATCTAATTAAGGCTATGCAAGGACCTTATCCTCGCATAGCCTTAATCAGTTTTATACTGCTTACCAGGATGTGTGTTGAGTTTACATCATACAGATTTACAAGGGGGGGCTTGATAGGTTTGTGGCTTAAGTATGAAGGAGATGAGCAACACAGTTTTTTTTAATTCGTGCGCAGTTCAACTTGATGAATGACGCAAAAGTTTGAAGTTGAAAAGAAAGAAGAAAGCTTCTTTTGTGCTAAGGATAATTAAACCTTGGAAGTCAGTGGCTCCAGACAAAATGGAAAACATCAGCCATTGTGAAGTTAGCTCTACCTCGGTCTCAAAGGCTTAACACCTGAGAAGGTCCACAAGGACATGGTGGCCACACGAGAGGAGGATGCCCCCTGATACAGCCAGCAAAGAAGTGGGCTTTTGAGTTCAAATGTGGCAGGGAGAGACTGGAAGATGACCGCTGTCCAGGATGTCCAGCCACTGTTGCCACACAGGAGAAGACTGGCAAGATTCATGACATCAACATGGCAGATCAACAAGTGATCAAGAGTGGCATTTCCACTGAGCTGAGTATCTGCCAGGAACAGGTCCATGCAGTCATCCGCAACAAACCCCAAATGTCCAAGTTGTCAGCTTGTTGGGTCCCAAAGCTTCTTGGACCTGATCAGAAATGCGCTCAACACATGCCAAGGGACACTGTAGCCGTTTTCGAGGCAGATCCTCAAAGTTTTCTCCAGAAATTTGTGACCATGAATGAGACCTGGGTCCATCATCTCCAATCAGAGATAAAAGAACAATCGACCTCCATTCTCTGGGGTGCAGAAGGAGACCTGGAAAAGGGTCACACTAACAGCAGGGCTGACTATGCTGATCTCCTGAGACGCCATGTGAGAAAATCAAGAAGACTGAGTGTGCAAAGTTGACAAGAGCGCGTTCTCTTCCACCAGGACAATGCCCTGCCTCACACATCCACAGTGGCCATGGCTATGATCCAGAAATGTGGATTTGAATGGGCTGCAAACCCACCCTGTTCTCCTGATTTGGCACCCTCTGACTACTACCTCCTCCTGAAGATGAAGACGGAGCTTGGTGGCCGCCATTTTACCCCGGATGATGACATCACTGATGCTGTGGACCACTTCCTGGGGGCCAAAGACAGCGACTTCTACACAGAAGGTGTCCGTATGCTCCACTATCACCAGACTATGTGCTGTATTATACAAAGGTACTGTGTTGAAAAGTAAATATTTCATTTTCAGTTTTGAAAAAGTCCATAATTTAAATGTTAAATATGTCAGTGTGATGCCTAATTAGACTCAGTTCGATGTAATCAACACAGGCGTTGCAGTCAATCAGAACACAGGTTCAGCTGGAGGTCATTACCCAAATACACAACAAAGTCTCATTTCATATGACATATAATTAGGCCTCTGAGCAGAAAAACCCACAGGCTTCTAATTGGCTCATTTATTGTGTATTGTGTATGGCTCCAGTGTTTTCAGCTTGATGTTATTACACAGCAGTATAGTTCAGCAATGACGCACAATGACTTCATAACTTCCCTGTTTACTGTGCTATTTACAGCAACCTGCAATCTGACTTTTCAGGTGACTCGATTCCTTTCCCCTTTCATTCCCAGTGCTCTGCTCACTCTCGCTGTCTCTCTCCTATTTCTTTGATTATGAAATAAGTTCTTCTTTTTAAAAAAAAGCCCTCCTCAGATGCCCTTACAATGCTTGTGTCATCAGTCTGTGACATTTAATGCATTGCAAGACATGTTTTATGATGAAGTGTTGTGATTGAGTTTTTTGTTATACCCAGTTTTCCACAACCTGCCTTGCCTGCGTCTACTTTGGTTAGTGATCTGCTGCATTTCCCAGAATGTCGTAAAGTAACCCCTAGAGAACGGGTGTAAATTTGCTGGTTTCAGTCGAATGCGGGCATATGTGCATATAAATAACTTCAAAGTCTGATCATTCAGCCCTCAGTTTAATGCGTCTGTGATGGCGACTGCAGCCCTCACTCAGAACACAACAGGTCTCGTGGCTGCATTGCACTGTGGTCTATTGAGGTCGCTGTCAGTGGAGAAATTGGTATCTCTTCCCATTGTAGGATTGATTTCTCTCTGTATGATTGCTGAACATCAGTGCAGAACGGCAGCTCTGAGACTCTTACTCTTTGATTCTTAGGGACAGACACCAAAACCTGATGTTTGCGTGCCTTTGTGCAGCATTTTTACAAGGTCATTGCATGTTGCATTGTACAAGTCAAGTCTCCCACAATCTTGATTGCAATATGTGACTGTACGATTTCAAGTTGGCTGGATGTCAGACTGTCTGATTGATCTGCCTGGCCAATTGTACCAGTAAAATAGAAAACTAGGCTCTGCAGTGGCACTCAGACCCACAGGTTCTGGCTGCAGAGCTGTGAAAACCTCTGCGGTCACACTGCGCTATTATGCCAGCCACCAGAGCTGTGGCCATGATACACCCACATGGTCTCTCCAGCAGAGCGGAAGGGAGAGGAGGCAAGTGAGGTGGTCTCACTCCAAGTACAAAAACAACACAAGACAAAGTCACTTGTATTTTTTTTTTTTTTTTAAACCTGTTGAACTCTGGTTTTCCCTTAAATTCCTCCCTTAAAGAAGGATCCCAGTGGTTTTGCATGATTAGCCTAATCTACAAAATGATATGAAAATCAATTCTCAGAGAGTTCAAACTGTCTTCATACCAGTACCATACCAGTTTCCCTAAAAGCAGCAGCACTGCTGTATTTCGATGATTTAAGTCATCACACAACTGGAAATGTTTGCTTTAAACAGCCAATTATCAGTTCTGTGGGTTATGAATGGTGCCATGGAACATTATAATAAAGATGTTTTGACCAAAAATTCAAATTTGAATTGATGGAATTGATGGATTGTATGGGTTAGGGTTAGATTTGCATTATTTGCAAAATGATTTGTTGAGTGTGTACTCTGTATACTCCCATGCTGGGCTCCAGTTGGTTACATTATCCAATTGTGGATACTGTCAAAAATTTGACTGAGTTTGACTGCTGATGAGCGTGCGGCACAATGCGTTCTGCCGATTTCACCTAACAGTGCAGATTTCATCACGTTTGGTCACATTTTGTCTGTGATGGCAATATCATGGGAAAAAACATACTGTCTGGATAGAAAAATGCTAACATAACATAACAATGCGAACATGCCATGTCCTCTGTGTGTGGGCAGCTATTCTTAAGAAAATAAGAACAATAAGAAAAAAACACCTCCATACAACAACATGAGCCAAGAAATACAGGCAATACCTGTCTTTAACAGCGTTAGTGTTTAATGATGGATTTTTCTGACTCACACCCATGAATCAGAAAAAGGTTTCCCACTTACACATTTCCACAAGAAGGTGAAGGTAGATTTTTTGTTGATAACCACTGAAAGTCGTAAACCAAGAGTAAAGGCAAAAATGCTGAAAACCTTTTCCCCATTCTGTTATGTGAATAAGTGATTGCTGTCTTGCGAGAATTAACGCAAGCCATAAAGATATTTGAAAAAGCAGTTATGGGGTTGCTTAGGCTCAATAGCAGTGCAGTCACCAGCAGTCAGATGTATGTTAGAAAGAGGAATGGATCTCTCTTGTGCCACTGATCGATAATTTGTTTGTTTTAACAGGGTCACTTCATTCCCATGGCTCCTGTGGCATCCTACGCAAACATGCAACAAAAAAAGAGAAGCTTATCTATCTCCTTTGTCTTATTGCTAATGGTCAATAAAATCTACGTAGCCAGTACCTGCAGGTCCAGAGCTGTGAGCTGCTTGCCCTTCTCTCCTGAGTTGCGTTTGTATTCCTCGATGGTCCAGGACGGCTGGCTGCGCTTGCCATCAGACAGGCCGGCCAGCCTCAGGTCAGTGTACAGAGGGCTGCCCTTCATATGGGCCTTGACAGAGGGGGGGAAGGGGTGTGGTGAGAAAACCTGTTCGATGAGGTAAGAGTCCTTGGGCGGCTTTGAGGGTCGATGGGCCTGGGGGAGCTCATATTGACGCTCTCGCTCTGCCTGGAGAGAGGGAGGATTCAAAGACAAGAGGTCAGAGAGGACATCGAGTAAAAGACAGTTGAGTTCATAAAGTTCCCTTTTTTTAATGTTAATTGGGAATGGCCACATTGGAAATAGACCCTGGACCTAACATCTTTTTAGACCAAGAAACAAGTCAAACTTTTTAGAGGAGCACCCATGGCCTGGGCAGACCAATCACAACCAAGAGGAAACAAGTTACCACTCACAATGAAGAGGAGCTGGAGTTTCACACTTTGCAGGAAAAATGTTGCCAACTTTTCAGACTCCCCTGGTGTCTTTCCATGAACAGCAACAAAACCAGACACTTTATTTGACGTCTGGTAACAATGTCAGTGTGTACAACAAATTGGTACACTCATGCTGATGCATATGTTCATGCTGCTTGTTCATCTAATCTTAAATGAACAATTAATTCAGCCTCACGTACTGAACACATTCGTCTTAGAGCAAGGTTGGTGTGGATACAAGACTTTCAAATGATAAAGATTTGAATGAATTGAAATGTACTTTGTATTTAAAATACATTACATCAAGTCAAGGAAAATGACTAATGACAAGTAAATGGAAATGGGTATTCTTAGTACAAAACTACCAGACATTTTTCACGCACACACATACAGATCCATCCAATTTCTCGTGTTGCTGCAGTTGGAAATGGTGTTCTCCTGATTCACAATAATAATACTTAAATTTATGGTTCAGGCAAGTACGGCTAGACAGAGGTTGTCAACAGAGGAGCAAATGAGAGGAAACAGGGAATACCAAAGAAAGAGGTGAAAGACAGTATATAGACAACGAGACCAAAGATTCATTCTTCGAGCAGGGAAAGTGAAGGTAGGAGGAAAGGGCTCAAAATCAGAAAATAAGACAAGCTGGGGATTAAAAGATTGAGAATGAAAAAGAGAAGAGGAATCAGAGATAGAGAGTGGAGGAAAATACAGGCAGCAGAGACACTTCTAGACACCAGATGTAAGCACCAAGTCGCAGCAGACAGAAACTTCCAAGTTAAAGGGAAACGAGAAAAGTAGGAATATGCGATACAGAATAAAAGGCTTGGAAGAGAATTTTTATGTGATAAAGGAAGAGTTCTGCAAACAGAGAGAGGAAGTATAGCAAAGAAAGAACAGTCTCAAAGAAATGGCTATAGACTGCTCAGTGAGAGTCAGCAAGCAGACTTAGAAATCTTAACATCTAGAGAATCCTTCTTTTCAGTGCTAGAGCTTAAAGGACCATACCAGTGACTTTGAATGTTTGACCCGTTTGCTTCAATTTACCCACATGTTATACTGTGACAAACACATTTCAAATTAGAAATACTGGTTTAAACACCCCCCTTATAATGTTCTGCTTTTGTGGCTAACAAAGTCATCACCATTCCCAAACCAAGGAACTGATAATTGGCTGTATTAAGCAAACATTTACCCGGGGACTATTTTCTGGCACAGGGACCGCTTCATCCCATCATCATCAAAACACACCAGTGCTGCTGCCTTTAGGAAAAGTAATGTAGATGACTTATTATGGTGATGGAATACGGGTGTGAACAAAGTTTCAAGTCTCTGAGAGTTCATTTTCATATCGTAGTGGAATGAAGGGAAGCCAGTAGCTGGATAAAAGGGAGGAAAAATTATATCGGAGTTCTAAAATATGACTGCTTGCTTGGGAAAAGATTAGCAGAAACATGAAGAAAATACATTCTGTAGATGTTACAGTAAACATGCAGAATTAAGGCCCATTTATGCTCCCTTTACGTACGAAAATGTATATGTCTGTTTCAAACGATGCTACCGTCACTGCCCACATACTTCCATACATCCTTTACGTTGGCATGGATGTTAACCAATATATCCACCAGGGGGCAGCCCAGAGTCAAACATTTATGACAACAACAAACTCAAAAACAAAAATGACGACTGTGGAGGAGATATTGATAATGTACCTCTTGCATAAAAGACAAAAACCGAGGCGACGTTGTAGGGGGCGGTGGTTGGTGAGGCCGTTAAACACATCGCTAACCCTAACCACCATTCTTATTTCTCCTTTGTGTCTCACTAGAGCTACATATCAGGTAGTGACAGCAACACTGCCCCCACGGTTTCCGGTGGTACTGCTCTGTTTGGCCTGTATCCGTAAGCTTTATGGAAACGTGCAGAAATCGGGCAAATTAACGCGGAGCACGGACAGAAGGCTCCGTCTGTATCCGGATCCGTATTTAATGTTGAGCATAAATTGGCCTTTACTGGTATGGTTCTTTAAGAAGAAAAGAAGAAGTTCCTGCATCACAGTCAGGCAACTCAACAGTCAAGATGATGTGTTGAAGAAGTATTGCCTTCTTCATAAGACCCAACAGTTTGGGCTAACTTATAAGTTAGTGAGAGAGAGGAATCAAGAGAAACAGAAAAAGGCAACATTCCACCAGAGTATCACCCAGACCGTTCCAAAGTTCCTCCTGAACTCTTCACACATTGCAACAGACAGAATAACAGAGTCCATGATCAACCTACACAATGGGTTTATTAACAAGAACCCAACTGAACAGCTCAGTTGGTCTTCATTCTGTGTTCTGGGGACAGCCAACGATTTGGCATCAAAACCATCTGATTGGAAAATATGGCTGTCAGATGAAAACACATTCATGCTAAACCCATCGGGTGTTGCGAAGTCATCCAAACAGAAGGACAGCTTTTACTTAGCATGTTGCTCTCTAATAGACCCTTTTCACAGCAGCCATTTTGACATGAAATAGCAGGTAAACACAGGTGGTACTGTTAATGACATTAATTAAGGTTGTGTCCCATGTCGTTCTAACAGAGCCAGGGTCCTGCTAATGTTCATGCTGGCTCACTAGAAGGAGCGGAACCTTAAATAATGTTATCAATAACACCTGTGTTTACCCTGCTGTTTCATGCTAAATATATATGCTGTGAAAAAAAAGGTCTATAAGGGAAGCCTCTTTCTTCAAATGGCATGCAAATAAAAATTCAGCTACAACACGAGAGCAAGGCGTCCATGTAGCGTGGAAGCAGTTGGAGTGAACTGAAGAAAAAACAGCAAATGATGCACATCAACACTGGACTTGTGAAGAGCTCATCAAACCATATCAAGCAAACTGAAAGAACAACTCCTGTGTGCAAAATGAATCAAACCTCTACAGAGACAATTTGGATTTGTGATCTGATGTTCAAGCCTGCCATTTTGGACAAATTTCTTACCTTTGATATATATATATGCATCCTGGAATGTATTAAATGACCATAATAACGGTACTATTTTGCAAAGTTACTGCATCAAAGATTCAAGATGCTGCAGCAATCTGGACGCACATGAACCCGGTTCTGAAAGATATTCAGACGAAATTCCCAACGGTTTTCACTGTTCATTTCTGATCTGATACTCCCAGCAAATAATAAAATAACAAGGCGGATTTCTTTCTTCTCTCTGTCGTCCCACCCACACTGGGTTATAAAAGAGCAGCCAGAGTGCCCCAGATGGCATTGAGGGAACTGTCAAAAGAGTGGCTGACATCCTGATTCTCTGAGGAAACGACGTGCCAGATGGAAAGACTCTCTGAAAAGTCACAAACAGTTGGAATGATGTTCAGCTGCACGACACTGAAAAAGAAGACATGCAAATATATATAACATACTTTATTGCCATCATTTAAACAGGATCCATCCCAGGAAAATAATGCACAAGGTCATCCCACAACAGAAGGGGATCCGCCACCGACAGCTGTCATGCTGGTTTGTGATACAGCCCAGCTCTTCTCTATTTCCGTGGCTGCACAGAGGAACAACAGACATACTGTTATGGAGGAAAAGAAGATCAGTCCTTTGACCCTACAGATGGAGGGGCCACTGAGGGGTCCTGGGGCCACGACTCCAGAGAAAAGTCTCAGCAGCACTGAGACTGGCCAGCACTGCAGTGTGTGATGAGCACTGGTGGCTAACAGAGACCGTTACTGTGGACTCTGAGCACCAAACTGGTCAAGCAGTGCAAGATTAGCCTTAAATTTAGACTGAGTGACCACAGTTATACATTATTATAAAAATGTATTCCATAAGGCTGGACCACGACTGACAGTCTCTGCCATCCAGGGACTGCCACATGGAACATTTTAAATTGTGTTTTATGATTATATATTTATTCTATATATGTTCTATTCGATAGTCCATAGATATATTCTATTACACTTATAGTGTATACAAAGGTTTATAGATATTCTATCTATCTACCCTTACGAAACAAAAATATATTGCAGTATATTGGAAAATATCATGTGATCTATTAGATAATACATTTCCATATACGGGAACTAGTCTTTATACAGTATTTTCCAATATATTGAAATATATGCATAGACCATACATGTCTATATATTGATACATATAAAAAAATATATTGCAATCAAGACCAAAAACGGCACTATATTTTTACATGTAATAGTTTGTCTTTATATGTTCAAATATACTGCAATATATGCATATACCATATATGTATATATATCACAACATATATAAAAATATATTGGGATTTTTTTTTTTAACATTGCATATTTTCCAACAAACAACCATGACATATGCATGGACCATGCATGGCATATATCTGTACATATATTTCCAATACATGTTCCCATATAATTGGAAAGTCATAGATCATGTATGTTTAAATATATGTACCCAGTATTCATCACATATAAATCTAAATACATTATGGAGGATATTTATAAA
>OMLB01063410.1:62423-88870 GCA_900302555.1 Myripristis jacobus | reverse complement strand
AGAACTTGGCATGGGAATTTTGCTTTCTTAAGTTTCCTTAGGAAATACAGCCGTTTCTGAGCTTTTTTAACCAGGGCAGAGATATGTGCAGTCTATGTCAGGTTCTCTGTTAGGTTGATTCCCAGGAACTTGAAACTGCTCACTTGCTCCACCTCAGCTCCATTGATGTAGACAGGGTTGTGTGTCTTTGCCTCCTTTTTTCTAAAATCAACTATCAGCTCTTTGGTTTTGCTGACGTTGAGCAGTAAGTTGTTTTCTGTGCACCATTCTGCAAGATGGTTGATTTCCTCCCGATATGAAAACTCATCATTGTTGGAGATCCGGCCGATGATGGTGGTGTCATCCTGGTGGTGGTGGTGTCAACATTTCCTATTACAACCTGTGGAATGTCAAAAATAATCAATGCTGTATGAAAAATACTACATTACAAAGAATACAGCAACAGCCAGGAAAAGACTGCTAGCATAAAATTTCCTTTTAATACAAGATGCTCACTTCATTACTTAGTTTGACTGTGTATTTTCATTCAGCGAACTCTCTAAAATCCCAGTCGCATCATCTGAGCTTGTGCAGTATAGAGGTCGACTGATTAATTGGTTTGGCCAGTTAATTGGCACCAACAAATGACTTTGTCCTCAGGCAAACAGGACATGAACAAGTAACTTAAATGTTTCATGTATGAATAAAATAGTTTATTTATAATAGTGGTAAATATAATAGTAGTTAATAGTTTAGTTTTAATACTTTAAATGCTGTAAATCATAATTAAACAATTTTATACAATAATTGACTTAATTCTGCACAGGTCCAGCATAATACTGTGAAATTCTTCTGAATGTAAAGCTCAACACTGCAGACAGATTTTGTTTATATATAAAGAATGTATAAACAATGTATACAATTGGCTGTAATTCCTTAACAGTTAATGCCATATTTTTGTTCAACCCTTTAAATTAAAGCTGAAAGTCTGCACTTCAGTCACATCTTGATTCCTCCATTTCACATCCACTGTGGTGGTGTACAAGGGCAAAATTATGAATATTGCGTCGCTGTCCAAATACTTATGGACCTAACTGTGTATTGGCCTTTAAAAACCCGTTGGTCCATCTCTAGTGCAGTACCATTTCGTCACCCTGCAATCAGGCAGCCAGCATTCTCTGTGAAAGCCATAACTCAAAATGAAGAGCTGCAGTTCCATTATCATTAAAAAAAAAAAAAAAAAAAAGTCTATTAAAAGCTACACAGCTCTGATCCACTGGCTCTGAACTTTGATCTCATGGTCTTCTCATGTACACAAATAATCTTGCTTTTATTTTATTTCATGTGGCCTGTATTTTTTGCTGTGTTTTTTACTGTGCTGTTATATGTTTTATTTGTGATCAAGGTTGTTTTGCATTTTTCATTAGTTTTTATTTTTATTTTGTGTTGACTTTTTAATTTTTAATTTAATTTTAATTTTAAATTTCAGTTTAGTTTTAATTAGTTTTTAAAGCAGGTTTGCTAGTTAAGTTTTTTTTTTTTTTTAAATGCTTAGTTTTAGGTTAGATTTTAGTAGTTTCGGTGTTCATGTTGTCTGTAATATGGGATTCAAAAAACTCAAAAAAGTATTGTGTAATAAACATTCAAGAAAACATCATACCATTTAAAAAATGTATTCACAGATTTTTTTTTTTTGTAAGGCCTTGTTTTTGTTGACATAAATGTTTTTCCACACGTAGTTTCCATTATTTTGTAGTTGTCGTTAATGATAACAACCTTGATTGTGACCTGCTGAAGGAACTGCAGATGAAAATGAGCTATTAGCTGACTCTGGTACAGTACTTCAAATGGCATCATACATGTTTAACACTGTACACGGCCCCTTACAAATAACATCAATGCATGAATAAAACCGTGAAGGTCTTTTGGGTCTCTCTGGCAGGTTTCTTTGGTGACCTGCTGTCCCTGGTGTGTCAGAGCTTCTCCATGGTGGACATGGTGTTGTTACTCCATGGAAACGCCCAGCCATTGAGCCGCATTCAGCCCCAGCTCACCGACTTCTTCACTGAGCACTACCTCCAGGGCCGCGAGCCCACTGATGTCAACATTGCAGTAAGCTGTATGGGGCGTAGAGGAGGGGAGGGCTGCAGGGGTCATTTTCCTCATTTGTAATTTTACTTTTAAAAGAATAATTGACCCATAATACATATTTTGTGTATCAAGTACTCCCCATGTGCTGCCTTCAGTCTCTTACAAAGAGAGTTGTACTCTCAGGCCTTCATGGTGAAGTGGTATTCCAAAAACGCTAGCCATCTCTGATCCAGTGGAAGAAAATGGGTCTGTTAATATGCTATATTAATCAACGCAGAATCACAAAAATAAAAAATACAATAGGGTTATGTTATGGCCATTGCTTGTAAATGTTTCAGCTTTGTCTTAGGAATCAGACTTTTTGTCAGCTCGATGTGTCAAATGGTTACTAAGCACTACAGTACCCATGAGCCTCCTCAGCCATGACTGTGGTGAACACGTCCGTGTCATATTGTAATCTAGATGGGTCGTTGCTTTCGGGAACTAAAATTCCATGAAATGATCCAAGCATTTCTGTGTGAGTTTGGCTGAAAGCTACATAACTCATCAGCAGTGTGTGGAACAAACAGAATTTGAAGCTCAGTGACAGGATGTTTGATTTCAGAAGTGTCTCAGTGTAGTTGCTCTTTGTTTGCACTGATGTTTCAACTGGGAGAGTTTCATGCCCATCCAAATGTTTGAAATGAAATGAAATGCATTTGGGATAATAAATGGGAATCTGATTTTAGGGACCCTGGCAGTCCAATATAACCCCTCCTGCTCTGTAACTCTACAGTCAGCTTGTCTCTGCTTGTACACAGTGCAGGCACCTTGCTGGATGGCTCACTCTGTATTCTGGCCGATCAGGGGTGGAGCAAGAGGCTCCCACTGCAACAGTGTTGTGGCCTCAAACTACAAGAAGCTGGCTCTTGTTTTTATGGGTCAACATAGCAAGCTAGCAGGCGTTAATTAGGTAGCATTAATCAGGAAATCAGTAGAGAGCCGTCAACTCCTGTGACGGGCATCACTGCTGTCCCAGCCAGAGAATGGCTGTAAGTTTATTGGCCATCCACATATCGGCAGATGTTCATTGGTCACTCAGTTGTACAGTAAATTAAGGGACTTATAGTGACTTTTGTTGTGCATTGTTAATTTTTTATGTTCACGGTGAAGAATTTAACACGCTGGTCTCTTTGCAGAAAGCAGCTGAGGACCTGATCAACGGGCTGGAGGAGTACATAGCTGAGAGCTTTGTAAGGGCAACCCAGCTCCCACACACAGCCCCTCACACAGGGTAGCAGCACTCATATCCTGTAGTGTGTCGTGTGTCTCAGCTGAATTCTGTGTGTTCGTTCCAGGCCACAGTGACAGTACGTGAGGGAGTGGACATCATCCAGACTAACATGTCTTTCCTCAGACAGCAGTTCACGAGAATGGCCACACACATCCTGCGCTGCACTGGTAAGTGCTCGTCACTTAGGTCTGTTGTCTTTGCTCTGAACCACGGTGGGAAGGTTGTTTTGTATTGATTGGTTTAGGTTCACGCTGCCCAATTACAAGTGTTTGTTTACAAGTGAATTTCAGTTCATGTAACTACAGCTCAGTGTGATGGGGGTGTATGTACTCTTTGCAGAAATATCCCTTCTCTGGTGTTCATACCAATTTAAAGGGATAGTTCACCCATTTTGAAATATGTGTGAAACATTATTTCACTTTCCCACCAGTCTCTTCCTCTCCTCACTCAGCCTCCTGCCATTGAGGTGGACTTCTCCCCAGCTAACATTCTTAAAAATAAGTAACAATGAGAGGAACAATGTCCTACATAACAGCCAGAGGGTGGGAGCAGCTTTCCTTCACCTCATTTGGTTTTAGTAAGCTTCCTGAGTGTCAGATACTGTGAAGCAGACAGAAGTGCTGCTGCATTCCTTATGTGAGACCACAGATCTCATTCTCTGTATTCATCTGTCTTGTAGACCATACCTTTGGCCCCCGTCTGCTGTTGCTGTGTACCCAGGGCCTGTTTGAGTGTCTGGCTCTCAACCTCTACTGCCTTGGCGGGGAACAAAGAGCTCTGACAACCGTCATCAACCACCGGATTGTTAGTATACATTGTTTATAGCCACTCATTTTGTGTTTCAGTACAGTCATCTGGTCAGTTGTAAAGTAATGTAATGTAATTTAAAACAAGACGGTGAAAAAAAGTTGATTTTTCCAAAAATCAGTCTTATTTTGGTTCAAGTCTTTACTAAAAAGGTCTTAAAAAGCATTGACTGTACGTGTGATACCTGTAGACACCCTAAACAAAATGAACCTTACATATCTGCAGGTGCTGGTAGAACTGGTGACCAGTGCCATCCAGTGCTGGCCAGATCATTTAGGAGCTCAGCCATGTTCAGTTTCTCTCTCCATTTGTGTTTACACAGAGGAGGATGTCTGCCGAAGTCAATCCCAGTCTGGTGAACTGGTTGACCAGCATGATGTCCATGAGGCTCCATGTCATACTGGAACACAACCCAGTTACCGAGGACCAGATCCATCATTATGTCATCTACACACAGGTGATAACTAGGGTACACATGGACCGTTAGTGCCGTTGTCAACGCTAAGACATCAAAAGGAATTAAAAGGGACTGAAACATTTTCATGTTGAAATCTAACAGAAGAGCATGTTTTATTCTTATTGACCTGAGAAAATCAGTTGAACTTGGTCTGATTCTATGTAATAAAAGAGGTAACAGACAAGTATTTAAGTAAAGAGTTAAACCCAGTAATGTTAAACCCAAGGTTTGAAAAGTGAAGGCCAGACTCGGTTGGTTGTGTTAGAACTAACGCTGTCATGATGTGCTGCTGTTTCAGAGGGAGTCTGCTCATCGGGCAGAGGCCGAGGCTGAACCGCAGGCGGAAAATCAGAATGTGGAGGTGAGCTTGTTATGTTATTTTTGATTATTTTTGTTTCATTTATCATTTGTTGACCAGGGTAGTCACTTGAAAGAATATATCTTTCCAAGTGAACCTTGCCCAAAAAAGGAGCACTCACATAAAAAGCACTGAACATAAAAACAAGCACTTTAAAAAGACAACAATCTGGAGCCATGGCACTCAAAAGCACAATATTCAAGTCACAGGAGCTGCAGGTTTTCTATAAAGGGTAAGATGTGTGACAAAACATTGTTGTAAATAAAATATTATGGTGCTAAAGAGATGCTCTCACCTATAAATCATATTGTCCAGATGTAGGCAAACATGTTTATTTGGTACATATTCCAGCAAAAATCACTCTATCATCATTTTAATAGCTTTTTCAGTGGAAAATGAAAATTAGAATGTAAAAATTATCATTCCCTCTTAAATCGTGAATCAGAATCACAATATCTGAACTATCGAAATTCTGTACAGAAAGAATCAAAGGTCTGAGAGTTTGAGCAGAAAACAGTAATTTAATACCACTTTAATCTCCAGGAGAGAGATGTTTGGTTTTCATGAAAGCTTTTCAGAATTCTAACACAGCTATCTCTTTCAGAAAAACAGTATTTTTTCTCAAGTGAATATATTACGCTTCCACACAATACCCATAGAATATTTATAATATTGAAACATTTCCATTTAACTTAAAATGCCAGTGAAAATAGTTCAATATAAGTTCAATAAAAACAGATGGAAACGATCAGCATGTCCTTCCAACATGCTGATCGTCTTTAGGAAATCCAAAACCACCAGGGAGATGGAGGGGTACAGGAAGCAAATGGGTTCATGGAAAGCATGATTTTGCGAAACACTTGCACCAACACAGCACTGGCCTGATTTTTGATTAAAAACTCGATATTGACCCAGCCAACAGATAAACAGTTTTAGAAATCAGTCTCACCAGTAATGACAAACTCATCTAATCCTTTATCCTCCTCATCCTCAGATGGAGGAGAGCCTGTCCCCAGCTGTAGCCACCACAGCGGAAGAGGCCATGGCGTCGTCGGGAGACAGCGGTGAGATGGGAGCGCCACCCGCAGAGACCACGCCTGCCCGCAGGGTGTCATCAGGGGAGAGCCAGGGCCCCGGGGCCCCGACAGGACAGGAGGAGACGGCGCTGGAGGTGGAGCCTTGGGCAGCTGCTGTACCGCCTGTAAGGAATGCTTTGGGTTCTACATATTTATATTGATCAGTACGAAACACGTGGTGTCTCAGAAAACCTCAGTCAGAATTCATTTCAGTGAGACATTTTGATCAGTTTTCACACACTTATCGACAAATATATTGTGACGTAATAATAGTATCTTTCCAGTGAGTTTTAGGCTGCCATCACACAGCAATAATGAAAGTATAAGTGTTACTGTGTGTTGAGACCAAACCCAAAGCAAGTTTTTAACCTGGTGCAGTTTACATACAGTGTCAGTGCAAAAACACGAATAGATGCTAATTCATGCCGGTTGACGAGAATGAGGTAAAAATTTTCATAAATTTTTGCATAACCCTGCTCTGGACTGGGTTTAGTTAGCCCTGGACTAATTAACTTACTCCACCTGATTGCTGTCCCTGGTCGTTCTGAAATCATGACTCTGCTGTATCTCCAGCCCTCTGTGTTGGTACTGGGATCTGATGGCACTGATATCAGTCTCTCAAAATCCAAAATCAATCACACTCTTATTGCAGTCACTGACTCCAGCATGTGCCTGAGGCATCTACTCTGTCCTTACATCAGCCACAAACATTTGACTGTACACAGCACAAACTGCCAGTACTCTGAACTTGTTCACCAGTGGCAAATATTAAGATGATAATCTTTAGTTGTTTTTTTGTTTTGTTTTGTTTTTGTAATTATTAATGTCCCTGGCAGGAATGGGTGCCCATCATCAGACATGACATGCTGTCTCAGAGGAAGTTGAAGGCCCAGCCACCTCTGTCTGACGCCTACCTGCATGGGATGCCTGCCAAGAGGAGGAAGGTGAGGTCTCCATGCTACAGCTCCAACACCTGTGTGTTACCTCAAATCTGCAGTAGCTAATAATGTGCACTGATGGCAGTGAGCAAACTCTGAACATCATTTTTGATGTAAGTGACATTTCTTCTTTGTGTGTGTGCTTTTTGGGGGGTGGGGGATGATTAAGGTTGGTCATCATTACAGTACAGCTTTCTCTGGACGGAGCGCTAACTTGCTGCTGTTTTGCATTTTTGGGGATTCATTGTTAACTTTGGATTTGCCACTTTCTGTGTGCAGATGACTTCCTCCTCACTCAGCACCTGAATTAACTGAAGCAAAATAGGCTGTATTTGCAGTGGGGCTGCAACTGCCAGTTATTTTCACTGTTGGTTAATCTGTCGATTATTTTTTCGATAAATCATTTTGACTGTAAAATGCCTATTACAAGTTCCCAGAGCCCAGCGTGATATTTTCAGGTTGCCTCCTAAGTCCAACCAGTAGCCAGAAACCCCCAAAGGTTTCAGTTTAGAACAATGTCAGTGGAGAAAAGCAAGTCATTCTTAGCATTTGTGAAGCTGTAACCAATAAATCTTTGGTATTACTTGATAAACAACTAAAAGGATTAATAGACATCAAAATTATCATTGATTAATTTTCTATTGATTGACTACTCAGTTAATCAACTAGTTATATTGGCCCTAATCTGCAGCATCTCAACGGGGGAGAGACACTTCTCTGTTGCAGTGATGTAGGCAAAGTTGGCTGGATTGTTTTTACACTTTAGTGCAACGTTAAGGATGCTGTGCTTGAAGAAAAATGAAACATAAGCAGAGTGTTGTTGTATAGTTGTTGCATGATTACCTGGACATGATGTGAGCCCTCATGGTGGTGAAATGACCTCATCACTTGCTGGTAATCTAGAATACTGTATTTCTGTTTCTCTATTCACTTCCATGGCACCTCAGAAACCGGTCCCAAAATAACATTTTTAGGACACAAACCAGCATGAACAAAGTCGATTATGCCAGTATAAGAAAATCACATCTTGCCACCCATTTTTTTGTGTGTAATGAGTTATTTTTGAACATCAGGTCGTTTCTTCCTGGTCTAGGGCTACTATGTAAAAGTTTTCTGCCACCTGCTGGATCTACTTTGAAATTCAAACAGGAAAATAAAAGAGAAGCAGCAGAAAGTCTCTGTGTTCACTAGCTGCAGTCAGGCTAACAGACTGTTGTGGAGGCAGTGGCAGTGGATTAACTACAGTGTGTGTGTGCGCGTCTATCATGTATGTGTATGTGGATCAGTAACATCAGTCCGATCTGCAGCAGCACAGATATGTGCATCCCTACTCAAACAACACCCAGGAAACTGTACAACCCAACACTCGATCAAAGTTCCATTTTGCTTTGATGCCTTAAGATTTTCCTTGTATGAAATTGGTTTTGATTAGATGTTCTTAAAAGTGTGATGGCATTTTTTCCATGTGCAGACCACCCAGTGTGAAGGACCCCACCTCTCCCTGTCGGACGCAGTGAGTCGCGCCGCTCGTGCTGCTGGAGTCCGGCCTGTCACCACTCCAAACAGCCTGCAGGGGGAGCTAGAGAGGCCAGAATTGCAGGATGCATACACAGAACAGGTGATTTTACTAAACCACTGTATTGTACAGCATGAGGAGTGTGAGCTTTTTAAATGGAACTTTTGATAGTGAAATTGTAAAATTACTAATCATGAAGGCTTGCTGGTAAAGTTTTCTTTTTCAAGGATTAAAGGCAGCACACTGTGAGCACTTGATACAAAAATTACACATTATAGGTGAAGTATTGCTTTAAGCCTATAATCTACTCTTTGTCAACCCCTCCCCCCACCCTGCGTTCCAGGTGAAGAGTGACATCAAGGAGAGAGTGAGAGACGATCCGGATTACAACTCCCAGCGTTTCCCCAACACGCAGCGAGCTTTCTCCATAGAGGACTCCTAATCCTCTGATCTGCATCCTTCTGCACTGTCAGTCCGCGCCTCCTCATTCCCCTGGCCTCTGATGCCTCTCCAAAACCACCATGGAGTGATGAGCTACATATTGAAATATTTATCACTAAAATGAAGAGCGGGACTGTCACCAGCAGGCACCAGTCTCTCAGTACCATAGCTTAACTCTGTCTTACGTTGCTTATCCAGTTGTATATGTATATGGCAAAGTTGTAAATTGGGGCAAATTGTACATTGTAATTGTGATGTAATTGTTACAGACCTTTGTTAGAATCAATCAAGGAACTAGTGTTTTTTTTAGCTTGTAACTTTAGAAGTCATGATTTCATAATGATCATAATTGTTCCATGTTTGTATTTTAGGAGATTGTTTGTCAGTCATTTTATGTCTCTTTTAACCGAATACATACAGGCTGTCGTCTCTTAACCATAAATTAAGTTGCAAGACCATCATTTCCTGTAATCAAGACCATGGTAATGATAGAACCATCTGCTGTTTTGTCAGCAAGCACAACTTGCAGTTTCCAAAAACATGAATGTTTAGTCTGAGCTCTGAAATAAAATAAACGATCAAATGTCAAAAACTTTTAGTGGACACTGATCATAGTTGATCTCTAGTTTTAATTTGATTCACACAACCAGGATTCACACAGGAGTTATTGCAGCAGTACAGAAGCAACACAGTACCAGACAAGAAGTAAGTGGATGTTTCTATACAGATCTGACTGACACATACATACGGTCAAATATTACTGGATGAACTACAGCAAGTCTAATATGGCATGCTTATTGCGTTATTTGGAGCACAACATATTGTTAAGCAGACATACTGCTGTGAAGTTACAATGAATGTTTGAGTGTCCCAGGTGCAAGTTAATGTACAGTTACAGTTCTTTATGTAGGTAGGACTTCATGTTCCAAACAATCGCTGTTATCCACAAATTTTATGAAACCTTACTAAATTTGCATCAAATGTCAGCTTGTGTCATCCCAAATTACATATTTGGTGCAATCTGAATCCAAAGCGCCAGTTGCAGTTGGCACTGCCACAGTGTTAGGGTATATGATGATTCAAGCAGAGTCAACATTAGGTCTTTTCTGCAGTCGCAGCTGTTCAGTATACAGAGATGATGACTACACATATACACTGCAAGCAGCCTGATCAGTCAACACAAGTCCATTCCTTTCTGCTAGGACTACAAAGACCAAAGGAAACCGTCAAAGTATTTGAAAAATGTAGTTTAAAATTTAGTTTCATAACAATAAGTGTGTATATGCCATTTTAGCAGTAAGTTACTTTCTGCACAAGAGTTGCTTTCCGTGTTCTAGAGTAACTCAACCTTAAATGTAAAAGTGTGTGAAGTCTGACCTCTAGTGGTGACACAGAGTGCCAGGTCTTTGTTAACAAACCACTGCCACACACCAGGCACCCTACTGTCACTACTAGAGGTCAGGCCTCACACATTTGGCTTTGGGCTTTAGCTACTCTTTAAAAGAGCAACTTGGTTAGAATTCCAGTCTGGCTGACTGTGACAAGTTGTGAAGAAATGGAAAGTTCTTAACGGTTGTAATCCACAAAAACGAAGAATCTGGGTGGCTGTTGACAGCCAGTGATTGAAAAGTTAGACCGCAGCAATGACCTTGTTGACCACCCACACACATCAGCTGAGTTTTCCTGGCTGCCTGGCTCTATGCAAAATGAATGGATTTCTGCTGACTTGTCAACCATGCTGCCCAAAGTGAAAACCCCATGGTACAGTGGAACAAAATGTGATCAAGGTGCTTTAAAGGAACATACCAGTGATTCTGAATGTTTAGGCCATTTAGTGTCTACCCACATTTTGCAAACGTAGTGGTACTGAAGATTTCAAATGATTTTCAAATTTGAATTTTTGGTAGAAACAGCCACCTTATAATGTTCTGCAGCTAACAAATTCTTTGCTGTTCATAAACCACAGAACTGATAATTGAAAATCCCTGGTGGAGAGACTGATTCATTCCACAATACAACAGTGCTGCTGCTTCTAGGAAAGCTAATGTGGACGACTTTATCACAGTGATGGAATACTGAAGAAAGTTTAAAGTCTCTGAAAGTTCATTTTCATAGTGTAGTTGAATGAATGGAAAGCAACGGCTGGAGAAAAGGTAGAAAATGATAGCAGCTCTAAAATATGACTGCTTGCTTCTACATTTTGTAGGCATTAGGCTAAACATGCAAAGGCACTGGTATGATCCTTTAACAGAATGGCATCACATCAAAATGTACATTTCAAAGGCAGGATTGAATGAAGCTCTTACAGTCACACAACACACACTCATACCGGGTTTGCAGTGGCTTTTCCAAAAACAACTTCAGCTGCTTGCACCCCTCCACACTGGCACAGAGATGAAGCCATTACTCAGGCCAAGGCCCACACTGACAGTTATGTAGAGGGGAGTCTTCAGAGTGACCCTGACCTGGCCTCAACATGGCAACCATGGCTCCCATTCAGCAGTCACAACAATCCATTACCTGTGTTCATTTCCATCACCTTTGTCTTTAGTGAGCTGACTTCCTCAAGTGAACTGGTACAGCAAAAACAAAATGCTCCCATCATGCATATCAGCTCAGCAGGTAGCACTGAGGGACAATTAGTTTTTCTTCAACTCTCATTTTTACAAGTGGCAACACCCTTTCACCATAGAGTCTTCCTGTTAATAGGATAACCTAGACATATTTCAGATAGTTCCTCTGATGTGATACCAAGAACAGTGAAAACCTACAGCGTGCCGGGAAGCCCAGGAAACTGTTGCATAGGAGCAAAGCCATGTTTCTGTGCATTATCTACTGCAACCGTTTACCTGCTAAACCTTCTTCTGTTGGCACCACAGAGACCAACAGACAGAGACTGCCTAATGTACATTTCACTGCCATCGAGTGGAAACCTCTCAACTCAATTTTGGCATTTTTTTTCCTTTTTTCGTTTTTGCTGAATTCCACATGGGTCGGTTGAGTTTCATGAGCCTTGGGCAAATGAAACAGTAAAACTGCACCGATTTCAACAATACAGCATATTCAACAAGAAATTCTTACTGTCTAAAAAATGTTAGCTGTGATATGTTTTTCTTTTTGCCGTCTGTATACGAGGTCTCGTGAGGCTCCAATCACAGGGGCAGGAGTAAAACCAAGGTATATTAGCATGTCGTCCCGGTGGCTACGTGGCCTACGTTAGCAGCTGCTCTGGTTCTGAGTCACCAGTCTGCACTCCTAACAAGCAGATCATCTGTTAGTAGTTGTTGCGCTCCCTGCGGTTTCGTAACTTTGGAAACCCTATTTATTTTCAAAGCAGGTATACTGGAGAGTATGACGAGGATGCTTCAAGTGACGAGGGATTAAAGTGAAAGCAGCTCTTCGGTGCTGATCTTATCAGGTGTTTCTGGCACAGTACCTCTGGGCAATTCCTCTTTATCTTGCTGGGATTTTCTCTTTAATGCTCTTCACATAGTATCTTCTGATTTTGATCAGTCTGTGTAATGTTTATCAGTTTAATTATTTGAATGTAAGATCAAAAGCGGAAAATGGTTTTCAGTATCCTAAAAAGTTTGCTGCCCCTCAGTCAGATGCACAAGTGCAATTTTAGGCTTTTTTGTTCTTGGCTACGTTTCTTTTGAATTTTTCCCTTGTCACATGCTGACTGGCCAGGCAAGACCCATGTGATGGCGAGACTCGAAGGACCATACCAGTGACTTTGAATGTGTGGCCTATTTACTACAATTTATCCACATTTAACATTGCAACAAACCATTTTGCAAACTACGTGGGGATACTAAAGATTTGACAACATAAAATCAAAATTCATTTCCAAATTTGCATATTTGGTTGAAAGAGTAACCTTAATGTTCTGCTTCTGTGTCTAATAAAGTCGTCAATATTCATAAACCACAGAACTGATAATTGGCTGAGGAAAGCAAAGGTTTCCCTCGGGACTATTTTCTGTGGTGGATGGACTGTTTCACTCCGCCCAGTTTCATGTCATCAAAACATAACAGTGCTGCTGCTTTCAGGAAAACTAAGGTGGACAACTTTACAAGGATGATGGAATACTGGTGTGAAGAAAGTCTGAAGTCTCTGAAAGTTCATTTTCATATCATAGTGGAATGAATGGAAACCAGTGGCTGGAAAAAAGAGAGCAAAAATGATATTGGACTCCAAAATTGCAACTGCTTGCTTTGGGAAAGATTAGCAGAAATGTGAAGTTTATACATTTTGTAGATCTACCCATAAACATGCAAAATCACTGGTGTGGTCCTGTAATACCCTAGTTATGCATTCAAGACTACTATTCCAATTGCAATTTTTTTCAAATAATAAAACAAATTTAAAAAACGAAAGAGCAAGCAAAAAGTTCAGCTTTGGGAATACTGCACGACATTTTCCATTTTTTTCAGTTTTCCTATTTAGAGTTAGAAATTTAAACTGGTAAGCACTGCATAGACGTCCATCCCACCAGGCTGTATTCCTGTCAACCCTCTTCCCTCAGTTTCTGCCCTGTCGGAGGGAGGACAGGAGGAGGGGCAGCAGATTCAGAGCAGGTCGGTGTTCCTGCACCCCCAGCGCCACCAGAGCCCCCGCTAGCAGTGAGGTTACCCTGGGCAGGACAGGAGGCTGAGCCTGCATCACCTGCAAGACAGCAAGAGCAGGCAGCATGCAAGGCTGTCATGACACACAGACCTAAATCCAATACAGCAACCACCTAACTGTGACGCAATGCTAGGGATGCAGGGATGACTATAAGGACATTCATGAGCTAGTTAGACACAAGATTTCTGCTTAACAGTCATTAGTAATGTGGATATGATGAACAAGCAGGTAGAGATGAACAACGGAGCAACTGCAACAGTTAAAGTTCAGAAAATTGCATCCCTTTACTGCGATGCAGCTTTTAAAACCAGGAAGAGACATCATTTATGCTATATCATGAAATTATGATACACAAAATTCCCAGATGGTGTCTTGCCTCATATCATAACGTTGATATAATACCGATATATCGCCCAGCCCTACTTCTGAGAATACAAAAAATGCAGCTGGCAGCTTACCTTTTCAACTTTATGACAGTGAATAAGTCCATCATGGCCGATGTAAAAAGTAGAGAATGCATCATATGACCTGTGACAATGGTTTGATTAAAAAAAACAAAAAACTGTTAAAAATATTCCATACCATACACTGTGTATTTAATATATGGGAGTATAGTACATCAAGGGCTAGACACTAGCTTTATACAGGGACTGTGTGTGTGGTGGTGGATGTCCTAATCTAATGAAATAATTGAATAAGTTATTTAACCAAACAAAATCTTTCAAAAGCATTCAGTGGAGTTATTTTGTTGAGTCTGATCTGCCACATTATTTGACATACTGATCCTGCATAATCTTGCACCTTTACTCACTGTAAATGCAATGGGCAGTTACGACATACTGTATGTGGTAAACATGTGGGTTATGTTGGAGGAAACTGTTGCAGGATTGATTGTATAGGCTTATCCTACAGTGTCCTTGCATAAAAGGCACAAGACCTGTATGCGTGCATCAGGGTGTGTACACCATCCACATTAACCATTTCACAGTGAACTCTGTAGGACTGCCTCCCAGATTTCACATCTGGTCTGGGAATATGTATAAGAACCACTTAATATACAAGATCACAGCAGAGTTGTCAAATAATTTGGCAAACAACATAATGCTGGTAATAATGCCATCAGTATACCAGCCCAGTGTGTGTGAGTGTTACCTGTAGAGGTGAGATTTGTCCTTGCGGTAAAAGCGCAGCAGCAGAGTGTGGAAGGGAAGGCCCCTGATCCTCCAGCGAGCCTTAATGGTCCCATCCTCCATGTGCTTGGTCAGCTTCAGAACCTCCAGGCGAGCCTCCACATAGTAACAGAAGCACAGCAGCCGCCACAGAGACAGGGTCAGCTGGTACACCAGACGGCCCCTACAACCAACACAGCACAGCAAAACAGTTGCAATTAGTCAAAAGAATTAAAGGGTGGAAGCATTTTTTGGTGGTGCACTCCTAATACATTTAAGGGATTAATTCACCCAAAAATGATGTCCCTGCCATAGTTTGCTACTTTACTTTACCAGTGTTGCAACTGGCATGACGATGACGGTGAAATATTCTTGATGTTACTTGAGTCTCAACCATTTGCACTAAATTCCATGAAGAGCCTTTACACAAACTATTCAAAAAGCCTGAAGGACTGGGCCTCATGCCAGAAGCACTCCTGCAAATGAATCTGGGGCCTGTACCATAAAGCTGGATTAACATACCCGGGGTTTCTCTTAGTTATCTGGCTTCACTTAACCAGACATCCGCACTCCGGATTTTCGGTACCATAAAGCCGGTTATCAACTCGCTAATTGAACCCAGCATTTTCCAATCTAGATCGGTGCGTGCTCACATAAAAAGGGTGGTGTTTGCTGCATACGACCAATCGCAGACATGGAAAAATCCACCCGAGCCGCATACTTTACGATGGAGGAGCAGACAGTAATCTGAAATAAATACAAGGAATATAACTCATCCAGGCAAAAAGCAACACAGTTGCAGCTGCCAAGAGCCACAAGGAATGCTGGCAAAAAATTGCCGACTGTGTCAATGCGTAAATTAGTGGGATTATAATATTACTTCCCCACCATGATGGCACGAGTAGATCTGACTATAGTAACATTTGCATGTTCAATAAATGTATGTGTTTATGAAATTTGTCGTTATGGCATGTGATTTCAGCCTTATTATTTCAGATGCAACCCCAGTGGAGCAAAAAGAACGTGGGAGCAAATAAAAAAATAAGTGGTCAGTACACTTACTATATCTTACACATGTAGTATATGTATATGGCTTATATAAGGCTTTACTTCTTCACACTGTCTCATCAAATGGGCAGGCCATTTTCCAAGAGAGCTGATTGGTCAGTAGGTGGGGCTTTTATACCTACTGAGCTCTTATCCTGAACTTAATTTGCTCCGGAGCAGGTTAGGTGTTCAGCGTATGTTACCACGGCAACGCACCCCGATTAAAAAATAAACCACCTTCGTGGTACAGAAAACCCAGGGTTAAGCCTGAAGTTACCTCGCGAAGCCGAAATCCAGCTTTATGGTACAGGCCTCTGGTCCTACATGGAACACAAGTGCTGTTTAAGGACCACAGCCTGGGCACTGGATTAGGACTGACATGTAGGCCTACCTTATGATCTGAAATTAGACCTGTGCGTTGTAGCAGGGCAAACAGTTGGACTTTGATGTCAGGTTTTCTGCATCTTAAAGGCCAAACTGGACACTTTGAAACCCAGAAGTCTGTGGGTGGTTCTTTATTTTTATTACACACTGAGCAAAATTTACTTCATTTCTTCTTCTTTTAAATTTTTGAGGTGGATTTTGGGTACATTTTCAGTTTATTTTCCCAGTAAATTTGAATTCTCTTGGAATTTCTTTTGAAAGTTTTGTGGTAATTTTGTGGTAGGTAGATAGATTTTCTATCTTTCTTTCTCTTTTGCTAATTTTCCAGACATTGCTTGCTAATTTCTTTCTAATTAATTAATTATTTTTCTTTTATTTTCTGTTGCTGTGTTGTTGTTGTTTTTTGTTTATTTGTTGTTGTTTTTTTAATTTTCCACTAAGTTTCTTGTCATTTTTGGACAGTTTGTGTAATATCTCACAAATTTTCCAGCAATTTTTTGCTAATCTGCTTTTCCCATGTTTTGGAAAAACATGGGAAATTTGACATTGACATAGGTTTGTCAAATGCCATCACAGACCAGCCACTTCCAGTCACTCAGTATGTAGTTCACATTTCCTCTAAGGTTTGAGTGTTTTGCCTTTGGCTAGTCATAATGCAGATTATAAAGAAAAAAAGATTCACCTGGTCTTGGTGTTTATAAGCCCGTTGACGAATTCTACATCATTGGAGTACATGGTGTAATCATGGCTCTTCAAGAAGAAGCTGGGGAGCTGCAACACAGTCAAGATTTATTCACTGGTAATGAGAGACAGCCTCAGTACACAACACACAGTACATGAAGTTGATGTCATGTGCTTTCACCTTTATGGTCTGAAACCTGCACCAGGCAAGATTTTTTTAAAAATAAAAATACATATGTCTTTTCTGCCAAAGTCCTAAAATGTAGCTGCAAGAGAGAAGAGACCTGAGACTGGAGGAAATCTCTGCCAACAAGAAAAAACAAACTTAATATAATCACCTTAATCCACTCAAACTGTTAAACAATGTTTGAGTTTAATGGAAAAACAGTCAACTCAAACATTATTATTTCAAAAAATAATTAGTAACAGTAGAACTCTTTTCTTGTATGGTCTCAGCTCTCTGTGCTGGTCCTCAGTTACTACAGTGGCTTGCAGGAGCCTGAAAGGTTCATGAATGAAACATGTCTGATAGAGGGGAGTGGAGGAAAAGAAGAAGCTAGCCACAACATTACATGCCTGCTATCTTTTAGAACTCTGGACAAAGCTGTTACTTTGTCCTCCAATATGTGTACATGCGTTTAATGCAGAAAAAAAACAATAGCAAACTCAATCTACTTGTGTCTTTATTGTGGCTGCTGCTGCTCTGGTGTGGAGTGATACATGAGGAGCACAAGTTAGCAGATCTGTGTGGACGCTGATAACAGGAGCAGGACTAGGTCAAATCCTGCTATATGGCTGGGCTGCAGCTTCATTTAGAAAGCAGCTGTTTTGACCTCAGTTCTGTGTACAGCAGCTCTACTCAACAGCAGATTTCAAACCTGCTTATTTATGCAGTTAAACAGGGCTGCTGTGTGTTCACATCACAACAGAACCAGAGCCATTTATTTTTACTGTTGGCATGTAATATTATTTAATTTAGATATACATTAGGATTATTATTTTGAACACTTGGGGGCAGTCACTAGAGGCACATAGTATTGTAGGCACAGGTGACAGGAAATGAGGGCACAGGGCACAGGTGTGGGGAGCACACAGCTCTCACCAGACTCACCAGACAACACACTACCACAGCAGTGAAAACAAACTGGCATGTTCATCCTTTTACATCTGCCTTCTAACTCAATGAATCATAAACTAAAAGACAAGTCACAACCGGAAATTCAATTATTTTGGGTCTGTGTGGAATTCATTCCCCATCTGTGACGTAATGACAAAAATGGAAATGATTGGAAATTGCCGTTACAACATCTTTCCTTGTCTTGCCCCCTTGGTCCACTGACGAATGTGTACCATGTGTTACTGAATGTGTAACATTATTAACTGTCATGTAGCTCTGATGTTATTATTGATTTAGAGCAAAATGAAATTGCTGCTCTTTATGCTGCTACCTTCCATGAACCATTATATAAAATGTTTATTAATGAGAGGTAGTTTAAATGCTTTTGAACATTTTTAATATACTTTATTAACCTTTATCTCTGGAGCCAGATGTTCTCTGGGTAGACATTCTGACTACATGCACACGCACACCATGCTATGGTCACCACTGAAAAGATGTTAAAACAGGTTCAAAAGTGAACGTTTTTGACCTAGTACTTGTATATGCTGATTGAACGTTTACATTTAGACTATTTTTCAGTGGGATTTCATTTTTCAGTTGTTCATAAACACAATGAGTATTTAACAGCTGTATACATTCAATAAGTCGAGAAAAACAAAAACAGAATGTTCCAGATTTTACCATGGATTTTACTCGCCTGAGGGGGGAATCGAAAGTGGTCGTCTTTTGGACTAAAGCGCTCAAGACTAACTGCTACGCTACTGTTACAACTACCACATACTGATCACATTTTATCTGGTTGAGAAGAGGGCAAAAAGAAGTCTTACATGTTCAGATGTTCATCACACCATTTTCAACTATAAATTAATGTTGAAATTCATGAGGATGATCATGAGGATGATTTATGAATTAGGAGAAGCACCTTATTGCTTATTATCCTGCAACAGGTTGTGTCATTGTGTTTCATCTATTGTCTTCATCATCTCCAACTATTAAAAAATTCTGTTATTGTTATGTTATTGCTACATTCACAAAGTTTAAAACAGCCATTTGATTTGTATCACTATGAAATCAGGGGATTTGAATGGAATTGAATTGAAATATGAAAATTATTTTTACCAGTGAATCTCTAAGTTACATTAATATTGTTCATGTTCAGCAGCCATTTCAAGTTGGTCTTGTAGCAGATGCGTCGCCAAGTGTAAAATCATGGACATGCAGGAGCTTGGCTGTTCACATCGGAGGTGTATATCTCATCACCAGTCACTCACTCAGCTTTCTCATTCTCTTACACACTCACTCACTAACAGACACAGCGGTCTCTTACGCTGTGCCAATTATTAGCCCAGCCAAAAATACAGTTGTAAACAGTAATTTCAGCAAAACTAGCAACTTGCAAAACCTTCACTTGGCTGCCATATGTGCATTTCAGTTTAGAAAGTGACACTGGTAAAGTGATGTCAAACCTTCTTTGAGTGGATTAAGGTGCTTATTTTTCAGAATGTTAACTGGGGTGAAGTCCACCTCAATGGCAGGAGGCTAACAGTTAGCACTTGGAGCATCCAGCCAGTATCCAGCACTCAGTAACAATGAGAGGAAGATAGCACCACTACTGCCCTACTGAGGAGGAAGTAACATCATATATTTTTTTCCAAATGGGTCAACTATCCCTTTTAAAAAATGACCCAGTGCAGTTTTCCTGCTTTTGTTTACATTCAAAATTTTGAAATGAACTGTGTGTGTCCTTGACGCCTAATAAACATGCTGAATGCATGTTCCAGCTGAAAACACATTTGCGATATCTTATTTTGGACTGTTTGAAAAGTTGCATTGTTTTCATTGTTGTGTGTAATATGTCGATCCCATGCTCAACAACATGATGCACATGTAATGGAAACAAATCAGGGACCTGGTCTTCCTAGTGTGCACTGCAGTGCCACTAGTGCTCACACACTACATTGAATAAAGAAGTCAGACAAACTCTCCATTCTTACCTCTATCCTTAGCCTTTCATATATCAAGGCCAGTTTCTCCTCTCCTTCGCTTTCCCTTCCATTATGATCCCCCTCTGCTCTCCCTGCAGGGCTGCACAGAGAGATGGGCAGCAGAAGAGACATCTCCAACGGCTTGTTCTCAAGTCCAATACCATGCCTAGCTTTAACTCCAAAACCAGACACAGGCTCTGTACCCGGGCAGTGAAAACAATAAAAACGAGATCCGTACATGAACGGTGCCGGACATCCTTCTGCCTCGAATAGGCTTCGGAAACACCCATGTTCTCTCTTTCCAGCATCAGCACTGTTTCCCTTCAAACTGTGGGGTTTCATCTCAACGCTAATGTCGTCCTCTCTGCTGCCATCTACTGTAGTCAAGGGGAAGAGAAACTCCATGGACTTGTTGACCCCTGGAGCAAGGTGCTCTCCTGTTTTAGTCTGGCCAAACAGAGGGATCTCCACCAGGGTATGCTGGCCATAGGACTCCCCCGGTCGCACAAGCACACACACAGTGACCGAGTCCTCCCACTCCTCTTCAAAGCAACCAGCTCTTTGTGGCTGACTGGCATGGTGAAATGGGTGAGAGAGCACTGGCTGTTTCACATTTTGATATCTCAGGCTGTTGGGAGGTGCGAGGGCCCATGATGCACTGCTAAGAGGTCGAGTGTGACCAATGCACTGCCAGTCAGCTGTCTGAAGGAGCAAGAAGGACAGGGTAGGATTATTTTTAAATATACAATACGGTTTAACCACCATGTTGTTTTGCTGGACCATACTGGACCAATATTAGCCTTTTATTAAAACTTAGATCTGTTCAGTCAGTGTCATCCACTTCTGATATGATGGATATGATACAATTTGACTGACTACATATTTTCCGTAGAACTTATCAATACTACACTGGTTATCTAGGGGAAGCCCTTAAACCTTTGAAATGTGAGCAAATTCACTTGATTTCTTTCAAGAATACAGGGGAAAAGGGGATTAGAAAAAAAGCAAAGAATATGGAAAAAAACAGGTTAAAAAAAAAGTACCAGAAAATTAGCCAAAACATATGTGCAAAAACTGCTACTGCGTTTAACTGCGTATGTTAACTGCATGCGTTATAACTATGGCTGAATAACAACCACAGAAACTGTCAAGTTTGCCGATCTCACAATCCTCCACAATTCAAATGAACCACCTGCTTTCTACCTGGAAGTGATTGTCATTTTTGCGATGTCACAGTGATTAAAACTATTGGCACCTTCCAAAAATATTGGCATTTTTCTTCAAAAACCCAGACTGATGGAACCCTTACAAGTAACACTGAAATGGGATCCCAGTCCTGTGGGCGAGCAGCCTCACCTGGCTGAGAGTCAAGTGTTGTTTGATGGGTTGCCTTCTGCCATGGCTCCTGACACATCCCACCCAGAAGGCAATGCCCCCTCTGCTCACAGCCATTCACCACAGGGGCAGGGGCAACCCCAGTCACCGGCTAACCATCAGCCACAGCTGAGGAGGAGACGACAAACCCAGAGAAACCGGCTGCTTCTGATTGTAGAACTCTAGACAATTTCCACGTATAATGCTGGACTCTCCTCCGAAAACCTGGGAGAAGGCAGAGCAAAATATGTTGAGTGCACAGACAACACTGGACTGGAGAAACAAAATTTTTACTTAAAAATAAAATCAAGCAGGTCAGGGTTTACAATTGCAAAGCAAGTGTAACAAATTTCAAAATTATTTATCTTGTGCAAATATTTATCTCTCAATGAATGTAGTTTTTATCTTCATAATGGAGAGTGAAGTGCTGATTATCTGATGAGCTTGTTGAAAAATCTGTCACAGTGGTAAAACAATATCTGTCAGCCAATGTGCCCCATAATTGGTCACATAAACAGTCATTCACTGATCTGAATGTCCCGAAAAATGTTGCTGCCAAAAGTGGAAGTAATTACATTTACTATAACTGAGAAGCTTTTTGTGCACTTGAGTATTTTTTTAAGTCAGTAATTTTACATTTACTTAAGTTCATTTCTACTTAAAGGACCATACCATACCAGTGAATTTGAATGTTCAACCTTTTTACCGCAATTTGTAATGTAACAAACCATTCTGCATATCATGTGGGGTTACTAAAGATTTCACACCATATAATCAAAATGTATCAATTTTCAAAATAAATTTTTGGTTGAAAACCCACTTTGTAATGTTCTGCTTCTGCAGCTAATTTCATATTCATAAACCACGGCTGTATAAATTGGCCAAGGACTATTTTCCCTGGCCGTTTCACTCCCCCCAATTTCAAATCACCAAAACACAACAGTGCTGCTGCTTTCAGGAAAACTAATGTAGATGACTTTATTACAGTGATGGAATACTGGACTGAAGAAAGTTTGAAGTCTCTGAAAGTTCATTTTCATATAGTAGTGGATTGAATGGAAACCGATGGCTCAATAAAAGGGAGGAAAAATTATATCAGAGTTCGAAAATACATCTGCTCGCTTTGGGAGAAGATTAGCAGAAAATTTAAGTATACAGTTTGTAGATATTATACTAAACATGCAAAATCATGGTATGTCATGGTGATCATGGTTAATCCATGGTATCTATGGCGTGATCCTTTAAATATTGCACTAAGCCACATTTTAAATCACAGATGTTATACAGTCTCCATAAGCATCAAAAACAGGACCATCACAGACTGACAAACCGGGGAAGCTTTCACAACCATCAACCAGTCAACTAAGATGAGAGGAGGAATCCAGTTTTACTTTGCTTGTGCACTTTTATCCATATCCAACTTTCACAATAAAAGCTGCAAGATGAAAAACAGCGGGCCCATGGAAACGAGGACCATTTAGACTCAACTGACAAAAAAAGTGAGTCAGCCAAATGATGAACCATGCAGATTCAACCATCATATTTTGTGCATATTACACTTTTTGGACAGTTGAATCTACAGGGTCCTCACTTCTGTCAACCTTCAGCAATATTGCACAACACATCTTTAAAAATAATGTTTGAGCCTTGTATCTAATCCTTTTATAACTGCATGGACAAGATCACAATTAATTAAGTTATTGTTTTGAAAATGTAACTTTTACTCCAAGTATATTTTAAAAGAGCTTCTTTTTTTTTTACTTTTACTTAAGTGGATTTTTTACACGAGTATTTCTACTTGCACTTAATTAAAATATCAGCAAAGTGACAGCACTTCTTGAGTAGCAATTTCTAGAACTCTTTCCACTACTGGTAGCTGATACAAGCAATTAGTTGTGGATTTTGTCATAATTTGAGATTTTTATTACTTTCCTGATCAAATCTTTGAAGTTTTTTCTACACGCTTACAGTAAGCACATTTTGAACCACCAAGTTCCTCTCTCTTGGGCCTTGCAATGAACTTGCATTCAATTTTTTAGAATAGCAGAGAGGATGCCAGCAGCACATGACATGCGGCAGACCTCAGGCTCATAATCAAAGGCTAAGACATTTGAGAGATCACATCGAGCAGACATTAACCTAGCAAAGCTCTGCTGCAACATAAAAGCATGCTTTATACTCTCCAAATTGTTAAAAGTAATCTCCAAATTAAAAGGTGATCATATTAAAATGATAAATAAATAAATAAATAAATAATCACTCCTCAGTTGTTGTACTGGATTTTTTTTCTTGCACTTTGCTCTTACATGGTCGTTCTGCGGTCATTGTAAGGCTTGTAAATGTCAGTGATCTGAGTACTGAAGCTTCTTCTTCAGACCAACGGAGAAAAATGCACCAGCCAAATGGCTTCAATGTAATGTAGCTGGAACCACTATGACAGGCGACACTTCGCATAACCGTTTTTAATATAGTAGTCCTAGTGCAGGCTATGGCCAGCCAGGCTCATGCTACATTACATGCTTATAGTGGGATCAATGCTTTGGTGACAAGGAAGACAGATGTTCCGTGACTCATACACTGCCATTATTGTGTTTTTACATAGCTGCCATGCACTAACGTTACGTTAGTTATTATACATGCAAAGATTGCCACTACTAACTCTTCATCATGTTAGCTTATTAAGAATAAGTACTCCTCGTCAATTGAAAACTCATCGCTTCACTTTAGCAGTTACCGCCGAGATCTTTGTAAATAGAAGTCGTTTCTTGACGAGTGACAGCTGACTTTTCACAAATAGCTAAACGGCTGGGCAACCGCCGTTCATTTACATTAGCTTACACGACGAGTCGCTAATTGACTTCTGTGCCAGCTAACGCTAGCTGCTAGCTTGTAAGGATAACTACCAGTTAGTATGAACCTCACAGTTAGCCGCCGGCTTAGCAAACATGCCTGTTACGTTACCTTTCAGAAACGGAAACCATCGAAGTCGATGCAGATGTAATGATTCTACCGGCCAGGTGTTATAGAGAAATTACAGCATGGTCCACGGTTGTAACAACCTAGCAAGCATTAGTTAGCTAACTTACACAAATGTCATTCCAGCCCACTGTGTCCTTGTCAGGCCAGCACGCTTCAGGCAGGGAGAACGTAATGCTGCCTTCTGTTGCTGTCGGAAATATTCCCGCAAACAGAAATGCCCAAAGAACGCGGTACATAACATTGACCTGCAAGAGTGGGAAAATGTATTTGTCTTTGTACTGAACGTGACATTTAACAATAACAAGTAGGAATCAGTGGTTGAATACACTGACGCCGCACGAAAGAAGCCAAACACTAACTACAAAAGATCGTACGAGTGGTATTTGAAGGCAGCACAAGAATGTTTCCAGAGAAAAGAGAAACTCCCAGCTACATCCCGCCATGTTTAAAAATGAATTATTTCAGCAGTTTTTCGAAAACGCATACACATTCATGGTTCTGACTCTATAAATGACTTTTTAATTCGTTTTCAACCTTATCTCTGTTTGTGCACCATAAATGGTATAGAAAGTGTACCATGCTGTTGTCTCAGTGTCTGGGAACCCACCTCCTGGGTTGGAAAGTGATGCCAAGGCAGATGTGCCTTCAACCTGCCTTCTTTCTAATAGCCAGCAGGTGTCAAACCTTTGTATCTGTGAAGGTTTCAGAAACGAGCCTAAATTAATGCAAGTCTACAGGAATACAGCCTACTTCTGTCTTGATGCATTAGCTCAGGAAATATCTACTCAACACATTCATGGTGTCAGTTGCTAGTTTAAGGTGATCTTACATGTAGCATAATGTTCATTTTGGAAATTATGGTCCCCTTTAAATTTATTTGTTTCTCTCTTAGTTAGCGCTTCACTTGGTGATACTTGTAAGGAACATGCATTTGTGGGATGAGCAGCAGAGCTGAGTATGTGGGTTGCGCCCATGAAAAATTTGCCAAATCTTCTCTGCCAATGCCAAATAGCTTGGTCACTCTGGCATGAACAGCACGCCCAAGCTGATCCCACAAGTGTTCAATGGGGTTGAGGTCAGGACTGCTGGCAGGCCATTCCATCCTCTCCACTCCCAAATTCTGGAGGATGTCTCTGATAAACCCAGGTACCAGCTTATGGTACCTGGGGGTACCAGAAGCTCAGAACAAGAGTTAATAGCAACAGCAAAATAAGCTGTTTGGCATTGGCAGAGAAGATTTGGCAAATTTTTCATGGGTGCAACCCACATACTCAGCTCTGCTGCTCATTCCACAAATGCGTGTTCCTTACAAATGTGGCACCATTCAAAAGGGAAATAAACAGGCTTTCCAACGGTATAAGATTTATTGCCAAGAAGCACTGTTACAACAAAGAAATAATCTACTAAACACAAATTTCCTTACTTCTTGTGTGATGTTTAGTTGTTCTGCTTGTGGTTGAACTTATCCTGTCATCTGAAGATAACAGACAATATGGCCAATGTAGAAGAGCGGCATCGCTTTGTGGAGCTCATGAAAAAAATTCTGCAGCTGGACGCTGACCAGCGTATGACACCAACTGAAATGCTGCAGCATCCATTTCTCTTCATGGAGCCTTCACTGAACCAGCAGGCCAAGACAAGGAAGAGACTGTTTGTCGATGCTGTAGGTGATGTATTGTGCTGTATCATTTTACTCTACTGGAAAGGCAGGATATTCAAATAACTTTTGATGTCAGCAGGAGCTCAGATGTCCAGAGCCCAAAGTGTAAGAAGAGGAGAATCAGTTATGCTCTCTTACACCTGTCAAGAGCAAATTTCCCCTATTTCTCACCAAAATTGGCCAAAACTGTGAAGTGTGTTTGAAGGCATTATTTGAGATTTGGACTTTGCAGAACTACATCCCCAAACACAAACCCTGCTGTAGAAATGGCCACTAAATCCAAATAAAATTTGTTAAACACACATGGCATCAGTTCATGCACTGGGCTGTATGACGCTGCCGCCTTGGAAACCATTATGACAGCTCAGTGGAACGCATGTCAAGAGGGACGAATCCCAAAGACAAAGGTACCACATCGACTTTGCACGCAGCATGTGCGCACACACTTTGACGGCACAGTGAGGATTTCACATTGCTTTGCTC
>OMLB01063410.1:9769-58893 GCA_900302555.1 Myripristis jacobus | reverse complement strand
TGTGGTACCACAGGGTGCCCCCGCCTTCAGCGCTCTCTGTGACAGCAGCAGGCTTTTGTTACAAGCTGGCTTACAAGCTCTCTCGAGGACTAGAGGTATTGAGATGCATATCGGAATGCACAGATATTTAATTTTAGCCACACTTATAGCAATCTATAATAATATTCCAATCTATCGTATAACTATAATAAAAATATATGGAAATCAGGGATGCAGAAGAGAGGAAGAACAAATGGGAAAGGCAAAAAGACAGTTTTGATTGGAAACTTTTTTTTTTCAACAGACTCTTGACGATGTCCAGCACACGGACCACTGGGTGAGTGAACGTGAGCCATCGTCTCCACGTACTGACAGAAGTGGACCGAGTCTGTGTCCATGCTTTTGTGTCTCTGTGTCTTTCCTCTCTGAAGGGCTTGGGCCTTGTCCAGGTGGCTCTCAGGACTCAGAAAGTCACTGGGATTCAGGTCAGTTCAGCCTTTGTGCATCATCTTTTCGTTTCTCGGTCACATAGTGGTTTGATCCTGTGCGTTTTTTACTTTGAACACTAAACCTGTTTTTTGTTTCCACATCCTGTCCAGCTGGTGGGTGGCAACATAACCAAGATGGTGACCTTTGTGTGTCAGGAGAAGTCAGAGTACACCTACTTCTTTGGTTCTTATGTAAGAAAATGTCTTTTCTTTAAGCAGTGATAAGAGCATTGATGTCATTGAGAGTATTTCAATATTGAAAAACATGGACCTACCATTTCAGGAATTATTGTTTCAGTGTAAAATTTGGCATTGAAAGTTCAGGTTTGGTTTAATGGCCAAAAAGCAACCTCTTTCTCCAAAAACAAAAACTTCAAAACATACTGTGATTTCAAACTTTTGAACAGAATATTTCACCAGTATAGGTTTACATGGGTATCTAGATTACTTGACAGTAGATATCACTAGGACTTGGCTGATATGTGGATATGTGTGTGTTTTCCTCCAGCAAGTGGACATTAACACCCTTCATGAGGAATGGAAGCAGGCTGGCAACAGGAGCCGCTCCACCAGATGGACGGACATACACACCCTCTCCTGCCGTGAAGAGGAGGAACCTAAAAGTCCCCTCAGCCGTCCCAGTCCTCCTTCAGTGTCACAGCCCGCCACAGTTTAACCCTTTCACGCATAGTGGTCACTACAGTGGACAGATAAAAAGACAGTTTAAAAGTCATTCTCTCCTAAATGCAATGGTTGCTATGTTAGAGTGCTCTCTGCTGCCCCCCTACATTGAGGTTTATGCAGAGAGTCAGTTCTTGTTGCTGAAAACATATTAATACTAGTAGAATGACATGGTAATACCAGTCCTGCATCCTGAAAGAAGTATGGAGACTCACAGACATTTTCATGCCCTAACAAGTGTAAAAATACATAAGAAAAAAAATCTGGACTCAGGCTTTCATAGTTCATGCATGAAAGGGTTAATGGCCATCAAAACAGCTTCTATGACTCTTCAGGCTTTGGATGGTCCCAGGCTGCTGGTCCAGATCCTCAGCTACCACAACCATTTTTTTGATTCACTAAATAGATGCTACTTTCATTACATCAGTGTTTTTGACCTTTTGACCCTGATGAAGTTAACCCCCTGAAACCTGAGCAGATTGAATTGACTTATTTCAAAAACAATCAACAATTTAAATTAAAATACAAGAAATTTGCCTAAAAAATTACCCCAAAGTTTGAGGGGAAAAAAGAAACCAAATACTGTTAGAGAAACACTGTTACAAAGGTGCTGTTTAACACATGTGGTTAGTGCAGCGTCAGGAGAGACAGTTGACATGAGCGTTGTGCTTGTTTGTGGCAGATGTTTGAGGAGCAGCACACTTACAAGGTGGATGAGGAGGTCCCGCTGCTGCAGTAAGTTACAGTTCATATGTTGTACAACACTGCAGCACATCAACAGCCATGCATTACATGTGACGCTCTGCAAGATGCAACAAAACAGCCATTTCCAAACAGATGTTTTTTTCAAGCCTTGCTGCCTTCATGGAAATGATTGATAAATGATGGACACCTGACCTGATCCATTCTTTTGAATTGCCAGGGCCCACTTTGAGTACAGGGGAACCACTGACTTCCCTATCAAGCTGGCAGCTGTTAGCTCTGCCTTCCAGGTAAACAGACATTTGATTTTTGTGCACTGACTGGTTTCCATGAACAGCAGTGTAACAGTGCAGCATCATGCAGAGACTGAGGACTACTTCCCTTCCCTTCCCATTGCAGGAGTTGACCTCTAGCGTCCAGCTTGTGAACTACTTTTCCCACGCTGGCAAGATTTTGCTCAGCTACATCGTCCAGCTGAACCAGCAGGTAACACATCACCTCAAACTAAATACAACTGAACAAGTAGACAGGGAGGGAGGCGGGAGCAAAAGGAGTCCTTCCATTCAGCCTAACCCAGCCATCATGGACCTGGTCAAAGTTTGTAACATGAGAGTTCAGGAGTGGTGTGTTTCTTTGTCATGTTGAGGATGTTGAGCAGTTCCAAGCCTCCTTTGATCGTCTGCTGAACTACGCCAGTGAGCCCGACAACAGACAGGCGCTGCAGGAGGAGCTGCTGCAGGAGGAGCTGCTGCAGGCAGGAGAAGGTTCAGAAACAAGTTAGAAGCAAAGGTCATAACACAATGTGGAGCTGAAAGCAAGCAGGTCAAGCTCTAAAGTGCACATCCAGTAGATTCCATACACTGTTGATCCTCAGGCCAGACAGGGAAAGGCCTGAAACCACACAAATTCTGTCGTACTGTAAACTAAACCCCGAGCTAACTGCAGACCAGGGCTTAGGTTAGCACTGATTCATAATCGTAGGCCACTTATTAACCCAGACCTGACATTAAGCCCTGGGTTGAGGCTTCACACTTGAAAATCAACTCTCAGCGTTCATGTCTTCACAACACTTGTGGCACAGTTTTGATTGGACAACAAACATTTGGTTGCTTTTCAAAAGAAGACCTACAGACCTTGGCCCCGATGTTTTGGGGATATCCAGATAAAATAATGGATAACTTGCTCTGGAGTAGGGTTGAATTTGCCCTGGGCCAAGAGAGGGGATATCCCACATCTAAGTTGCAAGTGTGAAAAGTCCAAGGGCTAATGGGGGACTTAGGCCAGGACTAAGTGTAGTGTAGAAAATAAACAATTGCTGGTTGCTATTCTGATATATGTATTGAGTTATTGTATATCTGGACCATTGGCAACATATCAAAATATCAATGTATTTTCCATTTCAGATCCATCACATCAACCTGGTTGACATCCTGTTTGAGCTGGTGCTGATGGACCTGCTGGATGACAACAGCTTTGAAATTAAATTGGAGCTGCAGTTTGCAAGTGAAACCAGGAAACAAAGTGTAACTTTTTTCTCCTCTCCTGCTGTGTCTCCAGAGCCCTGGGGGTTTCCTGGAGTTTCTAGCGGAAGTGCTGAATTACATTGACCCTCCTGAAAACAGCTCATCACGGGGAAGCGCTACCTTGTCCTTCATCAGAGTTAGACCTCTCTCCTTCTATCGTGATGTAAGTAACTACAGACAGGTATCAAAAACAGATGGGTGACACTGCTGTGTTTGATCAGGGCCAAATGATGGCTTGCCTGGACTCCATCTTTGCGCTGGATGGCAGCGTCTACCTGTCTCCTGAGTGGCTGTGCCAGCAGATGCAGGAGCAGCTGCAGATCTACATGGACTTAATCCTGTCCCAGCTGGAGTAGAGCAGAACTCCTCCTTCCCCTGCAGCACTGACACTTAATAAATAACCTTTGAGCATTATTTATGTACCCGAAGTCCAAATATTTTAAAGATGCAGTATCTCTATCATGAGTTTATTTTGTTGATAGTTGTGGTTGCTGACAGTTTTCTCAGTCACAGAGAGTGAGTTCTGTACAGTGTCAATCTTTAAAAGTCAGTATGCATGGCATTACTGACTTTACTGCCATAAAAATTACACACAGGAATAAGCTCAGTAATCAAAACTGGCTGATTTGTAAGAGATTTGATATTAAAAGGAGGTAACTTTGCAGTGCATGTATTCTGACTGCTCAAAGGATCCTGACTCTGTCCTCATCCACACCAAAAGACGCTTTTTTGGTCATACTCTCTGCTGTCCAGTAAAATATCTTCTAATAGCCTTACGTGTGATAGTCCTGCAGTTGCACTGTGCTGCCTAGTATCTGAAATTTGACAGATGGGATCTTGGGTTGCCCTATTCGCCTTACACCATTCCCTAAAGATGGTAAGGATGTTTATAAATGCTTTTACATTTCATGTTCGCGTTTTCAAAATTGTGATTAGAAGCCAACAAAGTTTCAGTTTTCATTTTCACATAATAGTGTCTCCATTGTGTTTTTAAATATATGAATTTAATAAAAATTTAAATAAATTAACAGCACTTAAATGTAATACAATCCGGCAACCATAAACCACATCGAGTTGAGAGAAACCACACAAGTCACGTTCACAGATCCCATCTCCCTCCAGCAACTAAAAGAGGAACTTCAGCTGATGAGGAGACACAATCAATGGTTTACGTTTAAAACCTACAAATGACCTATGTGGTCGTTTTTTGCCAGAGGACAGTCTCCCCAGTTTCCATCTCAGGACAGGCCTAGAAGTTTTTCTTTTAAGGATGATGGGATGATAGGCTAAAACTATTGCAAGTATACAGTTTTTGTCTTTGAATTGATATGCACATAATATTACATTAATCCTATTGACATCCAAAAGTGACTAAAGTTTAGTATTCGTCCTGTAGTAAATTTAGGGACTCTGGCAACTAGATGAAGTGCTCAAATTATATTTGAGAATTCTATCAAATCATCAGAATCAAACCTGACCTGAGTATCTACACACCAAATGGATTATTGCACTGTATGAAATCATGGTCATAATTTCCTGTAAACAGGTTGGATGTATTGGTCTATAAACATGACACATCTTAAGTGACCACACCAACTGAGATTTTTAATAATGATACAAATAAATAAAACGTAATGCGCTAATGACATTATGTGGCATAAAGTGACAATGGTGATTTATTAGCAGTGGGCCACCTGCACAGGCTACATTATAGATTTTGTGAGTGCATCTGAAGGTGGACAGTGGAGTGCAAATGAAAAAATATGTTGTTTATTCTATTTGGAGAATTTCTCTAAATTCAGTCTGTTTACATTTTCATTTAGAGAGGAAAGCTACAAGAAAGACACGAAAATGGTTTGTTCTCTCTCTCGCTCTTTCTTTCTTTCAGTTCAAATCAATGAGGTTTTCTGAGGCTGATGTTTCTTGTCAAATTGGGTAAAACTGACCTCATTGAAACACCTATGGGTACCAAATGTGTACAGGACGTTGAAAACATATCAGCATTTCAATTTCATGTTTAATTGCTTGTCCCCATTAATGTAGAAAAGGCATGATACATAGATACATAGATACATACATACATATACAGAGAGAGAGGTGAAACACTGAAAGGGGTCTAAGTTGAATGTTTGCATAAATCGGGACGTGTCCAATGTGAGTGTCAAGTGGGCTGGTCTCTCCCTGACAGGCTGGCTAAGCGACCAATGAAACTCGGTGTTGCCGCATCGTCATTATCAAAGTGGGAAACAGGCCGCATGACATGTGTACCGCTGATAACCCTGTCTAAGAGCAGTAATAGTTTAAAGTTGTTTTAATAAAGTCACGGTTCGTCAAAGTAAGAAAATGCCCAAGAAACTGAAAGAAGAAGAAGAGTGGGAGGGCGATGAAGTCGACCCTGTGGCGGGTAAGCTAATGCTATCAATAAAACAGAAGGCTGCTGTTTAGCTTAGCAGCCGGTAAGCTAGCTAGCTATTTTGGCCGTAGCCCTGCTGCGATGGCTTGCCGCATTTTAAAAATGAATCACTGTCAGGCCTCGTCGCTTATTGTTGAGTGTAAATACCTCATAGAAAGCGTAGTAAGGCCTTCTGAATCGTTAGCCTCTTCTTGTCGCTTCGGTGCATCCATGATCCAGTTATCAGTGCTTATTTTTTATTAAAATGCCAGGTTTCAGAATTGCTTCACATTGCTCGCCACCGCCGTTCATGGTGCGTTTTTGTGGAAGAAGAACGTAGAAATGAGAGGCAAAACCTAGTAAAATATGAAATTCTGGCGGAACAAGGTGTGCTTGCAGTATTGGATGTCTGCCGAAACAAAGTGTGGATGCTACAATTAGAGTGGCGGTTTTAATTCCTGTTGTAACAGGCACGTACTTTTGAACAACACATACGGTTACATTTAGTTGGCCGATTTTTGAAAGGCGTTTGGCACTCATGTCGAGAGCTGCGCGTACTGCGGCCGGTCAAGTGCTACTCACGTTAGCTGTCATTGCGTGTGTTAGCCAGATAAGCTTAACGACTCATATGGTATGACATTAAAGTCAGCTTTCTTCAATACACAGACAAGCTAGCGACATTACGCTTAAACTGTGTCATTGCTGTCAAAGTTGATTTCAGCTAGTCTTGACGCATCTGTCCATACTTGTGAGAGTGATGCAATACCAGTGTATTCATTGAAATTTCTGTCTGACAGTTTCATTTGAACATGATGGTGAAATATGTCAAAAAACGATTGTTACACACGCATTTATCCACCTATAGGCCCTGTTAGCAATAGCCATGCTATTTAGTTTTACTTAAGTTTCTGTTCATTCTGGTGGGTGGTGGTTGCGTCCTAGTGGTTTTAGACCTGTGCTAACCGATACCGACAGCTAACTGTGAAATGTTTTTCTGCTCAGACTAACAGTATCTTCTCCTCCAACAGAAAAAACTGTGAAGAAAGGAAAGAAAGATAAGAAGGGGAAGAAGAGTGTAAGTTTATTCTGCTGAGCTGTATGGTACTCAAATTGTTTGTCAATCTGATTGATGTGGCGCTCACTCCTTGTCTTCTGAGTTGGATCCCAGACATGTGTCTCACCTGTAATCCTGCTTGTGTGAATGTTTCCTCCAGTTCTTCGAGGAACTTGCTACAGAGAGCAAAGCAGAAAAGATAGATGAGGCGACTGTGAAGGACACAAAGGCAAAACAGGTAATCTTCACTCTGAAAGTGGGTTTATAACATGTTATATTATTGACTGGTGATGGACCGCTGTATGAATGTACCAGGGGTCAGCCTGATGTACCACTTTGCTGTTACATTAGATATGCAGCTGATTTTGGCTTTATATTATTATATATCAGGGTTGTCAAACTCTGGCCTGATGCTGTTTGGTTGCTTTCATATTTATTGTACGATTTTATCAATATAACAGTGGTTGTCTATGGTAAGCCTTTAACCTGAAAACATTTTTGGAGGACATGTTTTTAATAGATTCATTATTTTAATGATTATTATTGGTGTTGTTTATCAGTGGTGAGTTTATGTGCTGTTACAGAGGTGCTTTCACCCGATGTGAATAAAATCTTTGGATAATCATTACAGGTTCTCTAATTTAAGTAAATTAAAAAAAAGAACAAACAAACACTTGAATTGTCCTTGCACAGCCTCAGAAAAAGAAGAAAGATCGCAGAAAAGGAAGAGGTGCAGATGGAAATGAGGATGATGAAGATGAGGAGGTCATGCAGAGGCTGAAAAAGCTGTCAGTGCAGCCCAGTGATGAAGAGGAAGAAGAGCCTGGTGAGTCGACTACCTTGGACTATTTTCCTCCATTTGATAAGACTGCTGTTACTTGTGTGTTTTGTACAGTCTTCATCAACTTGTTTTTTTTTTTTCTCCACAGTCATCGTCCCCAGTAAAGGAGGGAAGAAGGGCAAGGTCAGTCATTTATTTTCCTTGTTAAGGTTTGGCGAGTTGTGCTTTGTGTCCCGCTATCCTCACTGTGTTTTGCAGTTTAAATACCTTTGGTTTGTCTTAGGGTGGAAACATCTTTGCTGCTCTCAGCCAGGGCCAGAGTAATGAGGATGAGGATGAGGACGAGGACGAGGACGAGCCCTCAAACAAGGTACTTTGTCATTTTTCTGCATAACAAATGGAATTATTCAACACACACTTTTTTAAAGCTGCACTAGGTAAGCTTTTTAATGTAAAATCCAGCTGTCTCATCAGTCTAAATCAAACCATGGAGCTTAGACAGGGCAGCAGCCCAACCCTGCTAATTATGTGTCTCCTCAACAGCAGTGTGTGAGCTCTCTGTCCACACAAAGATTGACTCTTCAAGATATTTGACCTCTTTTGTCCTTTTGGTATAAAGCATCACAGACTGCTCAGGTTGGCAACATGATGGTGTGTTCAGCTTGTTCAGTCACCTCTTGCTGCTAGTTGGAGTGGCCAGTACGCAAAGTTGCCTTTTTTTTTTCTTTTTTTTTTTTTGCTTTAAAGAGATAGTTCACTCATGATGAAAAAAAGTATTTTCAGACATGGTAGTGGAAACACTGAGGCACAACATAATGATGTGTTGTCTGGCTATTGTCTGACTACAACTGTGGTAATAGTGCAGAATGAGCAGTTTTCAGTTTTGGCTGTTGGTGTGTTAGCATTTTTGTTGTTCTCTTAACTGTCTAATGTACACACTGTTCATAGTTTGTCTGAAGATGTTTTCTGTTTTTCAAATGTAACAATGTACAGTGATGTTTGTTCAGTTAGCTTTCCACTGTATTGACATGTTCCATGTGTGAACCCTGCTCCCTCTGCCTTTCAGCCCTCTTCTTGGTATTTTCTGGTCTCTGCAGCTATACTTACTACATGTGTTATGCCATGTGCATGTCGTATTGGGAAAAGAAAAATCGTACACTCCAGGGTTGTCAGAGGTATTGATAACTAAGTAAATATCAATACCAAAAATCTGAAATGGTACCAGTACTGCTTTCCAACAGTACTTATACCAGCATCGTTTTAGTTAAATAACATTTAACATTTAATGTTTTTAAGCCCAATTTAACTAGATGATAAATATCTTTGCGCCTTAAAAGTGTTTTATTTCTCCTCCAGTCCCAGATGAAATCCATTTTTTTATGCCCCATTTTTCCTCTGTTATGTTACTGAAAACTGTAAAGAATATATTTAATAATAATAATATTTTCCTGAATATTGTATTAAAGTTAGAAATTGTAGTATTGTCACAATCCACACTACTAGTATCTCCCACTTGGAGCCACAAATTGAAGAAACAGATCTTTGATAGAGCACTTCCATGAAGTGAAGAAAATCTTGGTTGATTGTAATATTTTTTATATGCTGGAACAGTTGACACAGTTGCTTTTTCCATATGACATGAACACAGCATTACACAAAATATTTCTGGTATTTGGGACTTGTAAAGATTCAAGAATGTAGCGCAATAAGTTGGTGGGTGAAGCAGCTCAGGTTGTTGTCCTTTCAATGTGGTGCTTGAAGCATTTCTTCTCTTTAAAGGCCGCATGATTATTTTTCTTCTAAAAATGCTGGGTGTATCTCTGTACATGTCTGTGCGTCTTTGATACAGGAGGTTGAGAAGCTTTCTAAAAGCAAGAAAAAAGATAAATCAAAGCTCAAGAAGGTGAAGGTGGGTGCTGGAATGTCTCTCTCTAAATGATCTATACCATGCAATCTTTCTTGGTTCCTTAATTACCTGCTGCAATCTCCTCCATCCGCTCATTTGTCCATGGAACATGTTTTGATTATGGAGTGCAATTTGGTCTTTCACAAAGCATTTTCTTGTCCATCTGTTTTCTATTCACCTCTGCAGGGCGTTGTACAAAGATATGGAATAGCCAGTCAATGGGAAGATGTTTCTTGGTCTCACTTTATGCGTTTTATTTTATTGCAATCGCTTTCTGGCTCTTTGCCAGAAGTCTTATGACTTTCAACATGTACCCACAAAAGGTCTCTCTCTCTCATGCACACACACACACTAAAGACTTGTGAAGATGAGGCAAATAGTCTGCAGACACATTTTACAGTAATGTCTATTTTACTCATCATTTTTACAGTCCTGAAGCATCAGGCTATGTAACTCATTTTAACCCCTGTACTTACACTTTTGAGAAAGTTTTTTTCCCCGTGTGTCTGTTCGTAGTTCTGTTGACTTGCTCGTCAGCATTGTGTAAACTCACCCAAAAAATGCAATGCACGTCTGGGATTTTTTTCACTCGCGATCACAGAGAACATGGCCACAATAGGATGAAAAAAACAAGCGAGTGTGACAATCATTGTAGAGACACAGTGGTATATTATAATAATATTTTGCAAAGGTTTTGAGTCACCGCAACCTGAGAGTTTACAGCTCATTTGTGACTTTAGCCTAAGTCTCTGAAATTTCATAGATGTAACAGCCTCTGCTTACCTTTATGTGTGGAAAATGTCAGGCTGCATCTGATGAAGAGGATGAGGAAGAGAAGATGGATGAGGATGAAAAGAAACCTGCAAAGAAGACTCAGAAGGCAGATGCCAAACACTCCAAAGTGAGAGCAGTGTCTGTATTCTGTGACAAAATGTCTCTGCGTAGCACTGTTGCCTTCCCAGACTGTAAGACTGACATTATACTCAAGTTTGGTCACTTGACTTAAAATTAGCTGTCAGAGTTGTAACAGTGGCATGTAGGCAGGAGTCATGCCAGCACCTGAAACGACAAAAAAAACATTTTGCTTGGTCTGAGTGTCAGATATTGTTTTTGTCTCCTATAGACCTCACTGGAGGATGAGGAGAAACTGAAGAAAGGCAAGAGAGAGCAGCAAAAGGCAAGTAAACAACTCTGATATAGGCAGCATAAACTGGAGTTCTTTGCACTCTCATATGCTGTTACTTCCTGTCGAAGCATCCAAAAGGTGATTTTAATTTTTCTTTGTAAAAGGGAAAACCTACTGAGCGGTCACACAGTGATGATGAAGAGGAAGAGGAAGATGATAGTGATGGAGCCGACACAATGATGGTACGTCTGTCTTTTGCAAAGCTGGGACTTGCTTTTTGATTTCAAGCTGTGTGCTCACGTTGGTCACTTTCCTTTCACTTTCAACAGTGTGCTGAGGATGTTATTGCAGCGCAGGACAAGCAGCAGGATGATGACCCATTTGCTAATCTATCCAAAAAGGAGAAGAAGAAAAAAAAGAAACAGGTAATTATTTTATATGCTTTACTATAGGGTGCCCTCTTAAAGTTGACTGGGGTTCTTTGAGACAAGCAGTCAACTTGTCATTTATTGATGTATTTAATGAGGACAGTAAACTGTAATATCACAGTAGACAATGACTAGCTGCTGAGACACACCTTTTATGGTTGTACTTACAGATGGAGTATGAACGTCAGGTCGCCAGTGTTCGGGCTCAGAACGCCATAGAGGGAGATTTTTCCGTTTCTCAAGCTGAGTTGTCCTCTAGACAGGCCATGCTGGAGAACGCCTCAGACATCAAGGTGAGCTGCCATCTTCAGTCAATAGTAAAACTGCATTTTACAGTTGGACAGCATTATTTATGAAAAACCCCATGTGAAACCTGATTGGATTCTGGTGAGAACATCAAGTTCACGTTGTAGTTCTTAAGGATGTGTAATTTCTTTCCTGCAGCTGGAGAGGTTTAGCATATCTGCTCATGGAAAGGAACTCTTTGTCAACGCTGACCTTCTGATTGTGGCAGGAAGAAGATATGGTTTGGTCGGACCAAATGGGTAAATCTTTCTTTTTTGTCTGGACCTCTTATCATGAGCTACATTTCCATGCATGTAGACCTTAGTTCTCAATTTGATTACTCGGGTAAGAGGGTTTTAAGTTAAAGTGTTCAACAGTAACATGTATGTAAACATAAATGCTTATATTGACAACTGTAAGAAATGACCTAATCCTTCTCCTTTCTGTTTCTCCTCTGTCAGCAAAGGAAAGACCACTTTACTAAAACATATTGCCAACAGAGCCCTCAGTATTCCCCCCAACATTGACGTGTTGCTCTGTGAGCAAGGTAAGGGATCTATCAAAATGTGCTCAGTTGTTTGATGTACTGCATGTTTCTCTTCATTTTTGTCATCCTTCATCATCTCCGCTGTGTTTGTGGCTGGTTAGAGGTGGTAGCAGACGACACACCAGCGGTGCAGGCGGTGCTGAAGGCAGACACCCGGCGTCTGAAGCTTCTTGAAGAGGAGAAACGGCTCCAGGCTCTCCTGGAGAAAGGAGAGGACAGTGTAGCGGAGAGGTTGGAGAAGGTAAACTGTGGACGGTGGTGTTTACCATGGTGCTTTTATATTCAAAAGGCCAAATACATTCAAGTCAGGTGGCAGGCTGAAAAACAAAAGGCTACGTGTTCTCAAGAAAATTGTGTAATGTTTGACTATATGACTATATGTGGAAACCTGAATTGTCACTTTAATATTAGTTTATGTGCTTCATTTTTGGATGGAGTGCAGAGGTCCTGTAGAAGAGTCATGGAATTAAAAAAAAAATAGCCTTACATCAGTTGTTATAATGTTAAAAAATCTTCAGTTCAAAGAGTTCTTCAGTTCAATTAAAAAAACCCAATCAGTGGAGCTCAAACCATCCCACTAAACCAGTTACCAATTTGTTTGTACTTCTAATGGAGTATTACAGCTGATGGTTGTCTCTCCAGATCTATGAAGAGCTGAGGGTGATCGGAGCTGCAGCTGCTGAGGCTAAAGCCCGAAGGATCCTGGCTGGTCTGTCTTTCACCCCTGAGATGCAGAACAGACCCACCAAGAAGTTTTCAGGAGGCTGGAGAATGAGAGTCTCTTTGGCCAGGTACACCATCACACATATAGACCCTTTTATAGTTTGTATACAAGGATGATGAAGCAAGTCGTGTGTGTGTGTTGTGGAAACAGAAATGGCAGAAATCATACAGTGACTACGCATAACAGACAGTTTTCTTTTGCTTCTATGACAAGGATGAGATCCTGATGGAATCCATTAGAATTTCACGTATTTATGGATTCAGCACTGATTCTGGTATACACTCAACAACCAGACATTTTATCTAAAAGTTTGATGTAATAACACAACCAGAATTCCATTGCCAGTAAGCACATAGATTTTTATAAAGACACTGGCCTTGATTTCATTTACTGCATTGCACAGAAAGGTTGTGTGCAATATGTGTTTACAGAGTTGTCTTGTTCACCACGGTCACCTGTACCTTTGCTTTGCAGAGCTCTCTTCATGGAGCCCACTCTGCTGATGCTGGACGAGCCCACCAACCATCTGGACCTGAACGCTGTCATCTGGCTCAACAAGTAATTAATTAATTTCACTGATTTGCATAGTTTCAGTGAGAAATATGCTGTGTTCATGCGGCTTTTTTGATTTATGTCAAAACTCTCTCAATGTTTGATTTTTTGATTTGATTTATGTATTTGATTTTGGTTTACTTGAATTATTGCCCAACGCGCCACACACACACACACACACACTTTCATTAAGCCCGTTTTCTCAGGACCCCCTTGATGCCATTAAAGGTCCTCTGGGGGCCTCTGGACCCCACTTTAACAGCCACTGGCTTTGATTACTTTAACTCACACAGTTCAGTGTAACTGGTTTGGTGAAACACATTAACAATATGAAGTTGCCAAATTATGCTAATGTCATGGACTATGCTGATTTGAAGAGGAGTATTTTTGTTAGCCGACTACTAACATTAGCTAATGCCAAAAAACATCACTTACTGCAGTCTGATTTCTCCAGTTCTGCTCATCTTTCCATGATATCCAAGGATAATTTGATGTTTATTGTAAAAAAAAAAAAAAAAAAGTGTACAGACCTGTTATTTGCTTAGTTGTCACCTGAGTATGGTTTCCCACTTTGAATCTAATTCATCAAAGAGCTGACAGTTAAGCAGCTTGTGTGTTATAAGCCTGTGTGTTAGAAATCAGTTGTTCCTCTCTTCTACTCAAAGCTACCTTCAAGGCTGGAAGAAGACTCTCCTCATAGTTTCCCACGACCAGAGTTTCCTTGATGACGTTTGCACGGATATCGTCCATCTGGATAACCAGAAACTCTACTATTACAGGGGCAATTACCGTATGTATCTACTTAGAACAGTAACATCTGCACATTGTGTGAGTGTATGGTACCTCTATGTAAGGACCTCATCGCTACCAGTTATATATGATAGGGTAATGGTTGCAACAATACAGTAATTTTTTACTGCCTGAGCATCGGGAGCTCCAAATTTCTGGCATGATACAGAAGTGTCCTGAGAGGTTATGCTGTCATTGAGATGGACAGTTCAAAGCTCCTCATCTTGAAATGTGCAAAAGAGCATGCATTTGGCTGAAGATTCCAAGGACTGTAATTAACTGAATATTTTTTTCCACTCTGATATGGTGAATAAATAGGAGGACAGAGTTCACAAGAGTTAGCGATGGCAGCACTTCAAAAGATGTCAATTCTACAATACATGACATTTCATCTTTGCTTTTCTCAAAGTGACCTTCAAGAAGATGTATGTGCAGAAGCAGAAGGAGCTCCAGAAACAGTATGATAAGCAGGAGAAGAAACTCAAAGACTTAAAGGCTGGTGGCAAGTCGACCAAGCAGGCTGTGAGTATTGTTACATTTCACTGAACCCTGCCCCTTTTCCACCAAAAAGCACCTGGTGCTAGTTTGGTGCTGGTGCTAGAGCTGGTGCTTAACTGGTGCCAACAAAGAACCGGTTTGCTTTTCCACTGGCCAAGAGCCAACCGGAGCCAAGTCAGAGCCACGTCATTACGTCAGCGGAAAGTGTTTGGTCCCAGCAGGATTGGTCAAGCAAAGTCTGCTTGCAGGCTATGGTAAAACCAGACACGAGGCAGTGCATTGTGTAATACGAGTGTTTAACTGGCCTATGGAAGAAGGATTGGCTTTCATTCTTTGCTAACTAGCCATGTTGAACTTAACACATGGTAAGAAAGTTATGGCAGTCAGATGCTGGCAAAAACTGTGGTAACCCAGCACTGCTACAATGAGAACCTCCACTCTGTTGTCAGAAGGTGTCGGTCCCACCCAGTCTGTTTTTTTTTATTTTTTTTTTATTGATGTAGTGTCAGTGAAACAAATTTAGTTGAACAAATCTGAGCTCTTTGAGATGTGGAAAGGAAGGAAGAAGGAAAGTATCTTCGGAGCTGGAAGCCAACTGGAATTGCACATTGTTTCTTTTGAATTACACATTTAGGAAACTTTGTGATGGTGTTACCAGTCCAGTAGCTACAGTAAAGTCCTGCATCTACTGTCATTTGTAATTAATACTCACAAGCCCACTTCAATTTCTGGGGACAACGTTAAAATTATGAGCTCTTGTCAGTAATTTCTTGTCAGTGTGATGAATGAATGAATGAATAGATATAGGTCATTTCTACCAACTTAAAGTGAACATCGGTCTTGAATGGTCCTACACACTATACCTTTAATGCTTTCCCATAGCCATGTGTCTTGGTCTTGCTGCTCACACTGTTGTGCTGATTTTCCCTTCAGGAGAAGCAGACTAAGGAAGCCCTGACCAGAAAGCAACAGAAAGGCAAGAAGAAGGGAGGCATGGAGGAGGAGAGCCAGGAGACCCCAGAGCTGCTGAAGCGACCTAAAGAATATACCGTCAAGTTCACATTCCCCAACCCACCTCCACTCTCTCCACCCATCTTGGGATTACACAGTAAGACATTTTTTGGAATCTCTAGCTTTTTGTAGCATCTTAATACGTACAGCTATAGCTATATAACTGTGGGAAAAAAAGTACAATCTGTTTAAAAATGATTAAAATAAATACGTCATTGTACCAGAGGCATTGCGAGGCAGCAGTGCACATTAAATTCAGTGCCACTTAATACAGTAGTCATGTAGACAGGTCTTATTTTTCTAATAGTTTAAGTGGCAAGTGTTTTAACTTACCCATTTTCTAAGGTAGCCTACTGGAAATCTGTATGGCTGTAGTCAACCAAAGAAAATCTTGGTTGACTAAAGTCCTGAATTGAATTAACTGGGCAGTAGCCTACCTGGTAGCCTTGTCCGCCTAAATGAATTATAAAGAAGCATAAACAACTAGTATTTGCAGTATATTAAATCGTTTTTGACCTAATTATTTTGCACTGAATGACACACTGGAGTCGGTTGGCTCTGACAGCGTTGCATCACTTTCACCTATGCAATATCATAGCCTATGATTTCCCAAAATAGTACATCAAGCTGCCGTCGTCGTGGGTGTGTGCGCCTGCAGTTATAAAACGATTATTAGACTAAAACTTTGAAATATGCCAATTCTGATATGTTTATACTCAAAACTGACGGAGCAACCTAACGCAGACATGTTAGCTTACCGTTTTTAGGTGATATGCCTTGTTGGTCATTGAGCTGTGATACGCAAACTGTTGTTTGCAAAGTTTGCATTCGACTTTTTTTCCATCTATTTTGGTAAAATGCTGCCACGCGGACGACGTCTTTGACATGGTAGAGGACTAAATGTTCATTAAACGTCCTTAATTAAGCAAATATTCAGAAAACCAGGCCAAATTTTTTATTCGAGTCAGAACATATGGGCCTACCTATCTGTCTCCGCCAGTGGGTTGGGCTAATCCAAAATTGTGAAAACAAGGGGGGTGTTCTGAAGACAGACTGTTACCTGTGAAACAGGGTGTTCTGAAAATACCCCCATTAGCACTTAGTACTTTACTCCTGATAAAATTAACACGGCTAATAATCAACCAATCAGATTTTGGTCGACCAAGAACATATTGACCAATAAATCGACCAGTCGACTAACAGACTACAGCCCTAGAAATCTGCTCCGAAAACGTGGCTGGCACACAGCCACAGGCAACACAGATACACAGACCTGCTCTGCCCCACCTTTGTGATGTGTCATGTCCGTGCCTGGTGTATTTTAAGTGTTATATATGATTCAGTAGCTTTCTAAACCAGCTCTGCTCTGCTTAACCCTAAAACAGGTGTTGACTTTGGGTATGAGGGTCAGAAACCCCTGTTCAAGAATGTGGACTTTGGAATTGACATGGAGTCGAGGAGTAAGTAGCCTGCTTTAATTACTAAGGCATTTATTGCATGGCACCTTTTGGCATGCAGTGGCGTGTTTTTGACATGCATGTTTCCTTCCTTAGTTTGCATAGTTGGACCCAACGGTGTGGGAAAGAGTACTCTGCTACTGCTCCTCACTGGCAAATTAAACCCAGTAAGTGTGTATGTTACATAATTGCCTCAGGCTTTGGTTGTTGATGTTAATGGACCTGTGTGAACTGAAATTATTTTCATCTTTCAGACCAAAGGAGAGATGAGGAAGAATCATCGGCTGGTGAGTAACTGCCCCTCACGTTTGCTGTTTCATTCTCAAATAGACAGCATGTGTTCGCACTGTCAGCAACTTGATGCAGACTAATTGTATGCAGTGCAAGAGGCTCTGATTGCATCTATTTCATGATCTTATGCACATGCAGTTTTGAAATGGCAAAAATGGCAGTTTTCATGAGTGAACATAGCTGGCCACCAAACGCTAATTGCATAGCATTAATAAAAAATCAACTCAAAATAACTTCAGAGCTTATGAACATCATTTTGAGACATTAATTCTTGTAGTCTTTTTAACAAAGACCTGGAATGCCTTAAGTAGCTGAAATACACTTCTCATAAATTTTATTTCATTTTATTCAAGTACTTGATGAGAGCAACAAGAGCATGTAAAAGGTTTGTACATTGTATATCATTTATCTACTTATTACACTCAGTGAAGTTAGTAGAGAGGAGTTTGGGACATGGCAAAATCACATGCATCTAATCATAGAACATTTTTTTAAAATATGAAAAACACCCTTTTAAAAATGTATCTCTGTGCCAATGTGTGTTTAAATGTTTGGCCATTTATTATAAACCCTCAGAGTTTCGTTATTTTGCAAATTTTTCATGAAAAGTTATTGATTTCTGCCCGGGACACTAAATGGTACCCTATATTGATATTGACTCACTTGACAGACTGAACTATTGGTCATGAAAAAAACCTTACCACATTGGAGGGGAAAGAAGGAATCATGGAAATGTGTTTCGCTTTTGAAAGCCAATGACTAAACATTTCAACACTATTTTGGTTGATCAAATTATTTATTATGTGCATAAATATTGCCTCCAGTGCCTTTCTTTCCGATCTTTCAATACGGCGTAACATTGGTCATTGTTTGTAAAATCCAATTAGTAGGGGGGTGGGGGGCGGTTCAGCATAAGAGCAGTTATTTTCCTCACAACATTTATCAGTTTGCTGGTGTCAAAAATAAATCTTTCTATTTACATTTTTGTCACTTCAATGACACAGCCGTGCCACAACTTTATGCAGAAGGAAAAGTTGGAGTCTTGCAATCACTGAGCAGTCAACAGGGTTGCACATAGTGTATTGGGGGAAAATGCTTCTTCTATTTGTAGTGAACTGAGATACAAGCTATTTATGAGATTGTACTGCTGAAGAAACCACTTCAATTTGTCACCAAGTTTTCTTTTCAGTGAGGCTAACCCTACTGGTTGTAATTACACCTAGCGAATGTTGGATCATTTTGACTGATTGCACAAAATAAAGTGTACAAGTAAAAAGAAGTGGACCTTAATTCATATGTTTCAGAACCTTTCTGAATTATGGCTAGTGTTCTTGAAATTTTGGACTTTGACTGCAAACACAAGCATTACAAGTTTCACTAAAAATTGAATGTTGATTAATGAAGGAATTGTGATTTAATTGAATCATGAGATCACTGGTGATTCCCCCTGCCCCTCTGACAGTGTTAAAATATGTTTTGACTCTGCAGAAAGTGGGCTTCTTCAATCAGCAATATGCTGACCAGTTGAACATGGAGGAGGCAGCCACAGAGTACCTGATGAGGAACTTCAACCTCCCCTACCAGGACAGCAGGAAGTGCCTGGGACGTTTTGGCCTCGAGAGTCACGCACACACCATTCAGATAGCCAAACTATCAGGTACAGACTGTAAGAAGATGCACAACAATAGTGAGGCATTCCAACAAATCACGTGAGGGACACATGTTTTCTAACATGCCACCAATTGCTCCTTCAACAGGAGGTCAGAAGGCCAGAGTCGTGTTTGCTGAACTTGCCTGCAGGCAACCTGATGTACTTATATTGGTAAGTACCAGAAAGCCTTTTGTCCATACTGTAAATGTGATACACAGGTGAATTGTGTGATTGACTTGGTTTCCTCTCTCCTCTATTAGGATGAACCCACTAACAATCTGGATATTGAGTCGATTGATGCCTTATCAGAGGCCATCAATGAGTACAAAGGAGGTACGCCTATTTCTACAATAAGACTGCTGTTTAAATGGTGGTGGGAAGACAGCTTCTTTTAAAGACCCTGTCAAATTGTCCCTTTGCTGTCTCAATTTCATGCACTTCCTGTTTAAACAGGATGTTGGGGCAGGACATAATGCAGGGAGGAATTGTTGAAAGTATAAACCACCAGGTTATCAATTAAGGAGAGATTCAGTTTTATTTCATAGGATGAAAGATGGGGCATGATTGTTGAAAAATGTGACATTTTATTTGTTGACACCTTTATTTATGCTTATTATTGCAACATGATGTTACCATAAAAGATGCACTGTTTTTCAGGAAGTAAAAGTAATGGGAGTTAATGTCATCAGGACTTGAACTAGCATGATTGTTTTTGATGCCCAATGACAATGAATTGATTCACAACCAGTTCAGTTGATTCAGCTTTGAAAAGATACTTGCAATGTGACCTTTGACCAAAAGGTGGCAGTGCTGCTGCATTTTATGGCTGGCAACAGCTTGATGTCACCATGCAGTTGTACAACCTTGTGTGTTGTTCAACAACATAGTTCATCTCCCTTTGAAACCCAAGAGCCTGAGGGCTGGCTTTTATTTTGAGAGGCTTCATTTCACCTTCTGAACCACATTCACCTTTTTTGTTTTTTAAGAAAATGTGGTAATTTTATGGTAAATTGTCATATCTATTTTTATTTTTTTTTTTTTGTAATTACGAATTTTCTGGTAACATTTAATTTCTTGATTATTTGCTCATTGCCTTTGAAACCTGGGCAGAGTAATGTGATTGCTGTCAAAAACATGAAGTAAAAGGTGAACAGGCAAATAGCAAAAAAAAAAAAAAAAAATTTAATTAGCAAAAAATTGTCTGAAAATTTGCGTAGTTTTGAAGCTAGACAATTATATAAAAATTATATCCTCAAACATCTGAGCAGTGATGCTGAATTGATGTCAAAATTCTTTAATGTTTGTGAAAAGCTCAAAGGTTCATTATGTTTACTTTTTCACGAGAACTATTACGTGCAAGTTTTGGACAAGACGGTGTCAAAGCCCTCCGCCGGCTAGAGAGACTCAAAAAAATAAGAGCACACTACAAGAACCATCTAAGGTTTAATCTCTTTGTGAAAAGCATCTGAATGCAATCTGTACTAACAGCTGAGTGCAACTGGTGGATTAGACTATTTTTTGAGGAGCAGTTAGTGTGCAGGCAGGTCACATGTTCAATGTTCCCCTGCATGTCCAGTTAAGTCAGTTAAGTTTTGTGTTAAACTATCAGTCCGATCAGGTGGAACTATATAAAGTGCTGTCTACAATCACCAGTTCCGTTAGAATACAGATTCAGTGTGCCCATTTTCACAATACTTGAATCAACCCACCATCTGGAACATTTTTACATCATGTTAAGAATGAGTCAGTAGGCAAACACTCTAATGAAGACCAGTGGTTCTGTCTTAGCGTGGTGACAGACTATTTTTCTCTGTGCTCCTCTGCAGCGGTGATCATTGTGAGTCACGATGCCAGACTCATCACGGAGACTCAGTGCCAGCTCTGGGTGGTGGAGGACAGTACAGTCAACCAGATCGATGGAGACTTTGACGACTACAAGCGGGAAGTGCTGGAGGCCCTGGGAGAGACCCTGGTTAACAAGTCCAAGGAGTGACAGCACAGCCAGCCACAGCAACATTAACAGCTCCAGCTCTAGCAGGGCTACAGGATCCTCCAGGGTCATGTGCTACCTACACTTATGTGGATGGGTTGCCATGTTTCACCAAGGTGTCATGGAGAATGGGATAGAATGGAGGAAGATACTGGAGTGTTACTCCCACTATTGAAGACATGGCAATGCATCAACACTGAATTCATATATATATATATATATGTATAAATAAAGCTCTCTAACATGGACTACCAAAATATATCTTGAATAATGGTCTTTGTTAAACATCTGCAGTAGCCAAACCAATAAAGCAATTTGTCTTCTTACAGTGACTTTATTACACAGCATTGTTTTAAAATGCAATTAATGTATGCAAAATGATTCAAGGGAATTCAAATGGTACAATGGACATCATTTATAACATTAAACTGAAGTGGCGATGATACAGTATTGCTTTATAACTAACATATCACACTCAATATAATTTGTTGCTGAGGAAATGGCCACATTATTTAAGATAAGCCTTGTATGTCTTCTTCACTTTAGCCACTTCTTTCTCGTCCGGCACCATGTTGCCATACCATTTATACCAGGGGTCACCGGAGGTCAGGGATGAGGGAGGTGGCGTGGACCCTACTGCATCATGGGAGTTTGAGTATTCTTCCCCTGAGAAGTCCACATAAGGAATCTGGAAGGGTAGTAAGCCTAAGAGAGACAACATGAAGTAGCAGGGTTCTAGTGATTCTGATCATATCAGATATGGTTCAGCCAGTGTGCTCCACCTCATGTATGACACAGGTTCTTCACTGACTACAGGCGGTGAATTTGATTTCACATGTCTAACCAGAGGAATCACTCCAGCTTGATGGAGGATTTTACAAAGTCTGTCTTTGGGAGCTGCTCGCTCACCTAAAAGAATTTAATCCTTAATGTTTTCAAGAAAGAAAAGATCTGAAGATAATTAATATTAGCCTCTAGGGGGGAAAAAATATTTATTACACCCCTCATTCGGCATGAGTGTCAGTGACAAACATCCTACTCAGTTATCTTGCAACACATTGGCAGAAATGTATGGACCTAAAACACCTACAACAAGTTCCGGTGTGTGTGGGGAAATGTGCGACTTGTGTAATAAAAAGAAACACAAATTGTTTCTGGCTGTAATGGAAAACCTGAAAAATTGGCCGTCGCCCCCAGAGACTAAAGTGTCATCAGATAATAGCCAATGGGTTCTGAGATTTGTCACTGTCAAATAAAGCAGAAATGCGAAAAACAACTCTTGAAATTGCCCACTTAAAAAAAGAAATGGTTGCAGACTGAACTTTCTAACAAGTTCTGTTTTGCATTAATAATAATACACTCTTGTCCATCTTGTAAATTCCTGATGTGCAACAACATGACACTCACTTTATCAACTCGGGGTAAATGAATGCTCACTAGAACCTCTAAATTTTCCTCCACTGGAAATGCATTTTCAAAAACAACAGTTCTGATTTTTTTTTTTTTTTTATTCTGGAACGAGTGCCCTGCTGGATTGTAATGAAGGGTATCAAAATTTTAATACCAAACCCATCCTTTAAAAATCAGTCCAACATGAATGTGCAGCAAATAGTTTTGGTGACCTTGGCTTGGGGTGAATAACCTTAACACACTCACAGCACATACTGCCAAATTCTGCAAAGACAACAGGACTTTACACAGCAGGTCATACTGTGGACAGATGACTATACTCTTACACTCTGTAATAATACACATTCAACATGACTGCACATTTAGCATTTGATGCAACTTACCATGGTCTCGTGCTGTATTGATTGCCTCATTGAGCTGCTTCTGCTGTTTCATACACACACCTGGAGAGAAAAAAATGGACCTGTCTAACTATAATTTCAAAATGAGTTTTTTTTTTTTAAATCTCCATTCATTCCTCATAAATTTACTACTTTAATCTCAGACAGTTTTTTTCTTATAAATGTATGACTAATCTCTTAGAGTATTACCCCTTCCCAGGTCCTTCTTTTTTTTTTCCATCTTTTGCCCCCTACAATGGCGCTAATATGCCATCACATAAGTTGTGATGAATTGGAAGATAGTTTTGAATTCACCTGTGTGCTGACTTTACTCATATCAGTAACAGTGACAACCTACCTGTTCGGGTAGGATCATACACTATCCCAGTGTAGGGACTTATAAACTGCTGCAGCAATTTAACGTTCTGCAAGAGAATTTACATTAGATTTTGGTTAGCATCATATCTGAATGCAAAAAAAAAAAAAAAAAAAAGGGAAAACAAAAGTCACTTGAGCCGCCTTATGTCTTGTCATAATAATGGGAATGAAATATGGGAATTATTAATATAAACTCCTTGTTAATATGCAAATGTATGCAGCAGGATACTTAAAAATAAGTCTATTCTTTAGGGCAAACCTGTGGTAAAGGTATGAAGTTTCATTTAATTAGTAGTCAACCAATCACAGTGACACAACCATGTGATGAAGCCATCACAGTGATGTTAACTGACCTGGTAATGGATGATGACGTTTGGATCCCGACAAATTGGACAAGGGTTTCCAGAGATCTTGTCTCCCCTCTGAAATAACAAGAACAGTGTTTAAAGTGCTGAAAGGACAATTCTGTTATTTTTCAACTTGGGCTCTATTTTAAACACATTTTGGATTCCAGGTGACTGATAGGGAAAAAATCATTTTAAACCCGGTCCATGGCTAACGGCTCCTGTACAGAGACCATGAGGCTTGTAAAGGACTCTCACACACTGCCTACTCACTCACGTCACTCGAAATGTCAGAGCGACACTTCCCCTCGTCTTAGAATTTTATTCATGTGGTACATGTCTGTCTCTATGGGGATCCACTCCATAATGCTGTCAGACACTTAGAATAACAATCTGAACCTGTCAGTGGCAAAACAAATACTTTTAGAGGACATAATTGGACAGGTGAACGTGCCCTCGCTCAAAACTTGACCAGTCCCAACATTTTTTTGTCCCCATCAGTCATAAACGGTGGAAAATAGGACCCGTGTTGAAAAATGCCAGAATTATCCTTTAAATTTCAGATGTATGCAAGGATGCACATTAATATAACATTATAGGTGTATCCACAATAGACACTTTACAATGCAAGTCTTGCGTGTCTTCTGCGGGGGTATTCCTCCCTTATGGTTCCTCCTGTAGCCTGCCCACACTGTGTTGGTCCCATAGCGCTCCATGTACTCTGGCGGAGGTACAAATCCAGATGAAACCCAGCAGCACATCTAGAAGCTATGAATCAGGTTCAGTTTGTATTTTCATTTGCATACCTTCACTCTCCAAATAGTCCCACGGTCTGTCCTTGTAGCGGGCCAGAGCCTCAGCAGCATCTCCATCATGGTGCGGTGCTGCTGTGCAGAATGAGGGACTCTGCAGCACAACTGGAGAGCCACAGTGAGCCAGGCATGCTGTCACTGGTAGCCTCTGAAGACATGACTAGAAATGAAGTGTCAGTATCACCATGTTAGCATACCAACCAAAATAACCAAATAAGTCTCTAAAATACATTGAGGTCATTCCTGTAAGGATAGCTTCAGCAAAAAGAACTGGAATCAGAATCAGAAAACCTTTATTGATCACTGAGGGGAAATTGGGTCAGTTGCAGTTACTCAATTTCTCAAGGCAAGAATTAAATTATACGAAACAGAAAATGATAATATAAACATGTCTTAGAAATCTGTGAAAAAACTACACATTATGGATAAATGTGCATTAATTCTACTCGTGCATTAATTGTGGTTGTAAAAAGTATGTACAATATGTCTAAAGATGTGCATTAATCCTACAAAAGATTACAACAATAAATTGAGCGTATGCAAAATGTCCATCTATGTTTACACAGAGATATGGCACTGCTGAATTGCTGTCTAGCCGTACAGGTATAAATTACTGCAATGAAATGGTTAAACTAAGCATTATTACACTAGAGGGTGTGCTTGACCAAGCGCCTCTTTCCTGGCCGCATCACACCCTCTAGTGTAATGACGCCTAATTAAATAGTGTACAGTTAAAGCATAAAGAAACACAAGAAAATATGGTCGTGTACAAAGTCAAAAGACACGGCATTTGTGTCCTAAGCTCCTGCTTTCGGACAATGCTTTCCTCACCACAACAAATCTTGAGGTGTAGTTCATCCATTTTGGAAAAATATGTTATTGTACTTTATCTCCTAGCTGTTATGTAGGGCGGTAGTGATGCTACAAGGTTAAATTTACGGGGAAATAAAGTTATTTAGTGCATGTAATATATATACCGAATTCAAAAGAACACCATAACCTCTCATAAACAGTCTTTAACCATGTTCTGTGGAGTGTGGTAGGTCTCCATTAAGTAAAATAACCCTGAATACTGAACAATCTTTGGCACACTGTCTCTAAAGATAATGTGATTCAGCTACACAGAATAAGTTGTGGCGCCCAGCATTTCCAGTATCTAATCCAACAATAACACGTTACATGTATATAACGCACACAGATTAGCAGTACACGGTTCTGTGTATTGCATATAAACGTGATACCTTGTTATATCGAAGTGTCTGTAATATCGAAGGCGATACACGGCACAACACCTTTCCTATGCCGTTCATGGGTGCGGCCATTTTGGCTGTCAGTGGTAGGGGTTGAAGGTGAAAGGTGGAAGTTCAAATTAAATAGCGCATCAAGTGTATAATTTGTTAAACGGTAATTGAAATAATTGCTCGTGAATATAGTTGCACATTATACCATTTGTGCCTTTATTAGATTGATTGGGGTGGTTTTTCTAATGTTGCGCATGTAGTTCCTGTGGTCCTCACACACATCGTCCAGTCGCCATTTTGTGTAATTTGTAACAATTAAATTTATATATCAAATAATGCCTACAATCAAGTTAAAGCAGTATAATTCGCTGACATTCTTATGTATGCGTCTGGTTGTGAAAATATATGTGACTTTTCAGTTGAAATTTGGAGACATTATCCGATTGATGTTCACAGAGTTTGATGTACGCCATTATGCCCTTGACAGGGCAAGGGGGGGTCGGCATGGTCATCGAGACGCCATTTTGTTTCAATGAAAACCAGCACGCCAACGCTGCGTATGACGCAAAAAACGTCACATAGTATAAAAACGGAGTCCCTCCTCCCCGCGGTCATTCCTGGATTCGGTAAGAGGTAAGTGAAGTCATAGAAACAAGAAGTGGATGTTTACAATATTTTTGCGTATATATCATGAAACTCTTATTAACATAAATCAAAACTGGATCAAGAACCTGAAATGGACGAAGGACGACGAATTTCGTGAGGGAATCGAAATTAAATGTGTTTTATTGTCTGTTTTTCAGGTCTGAATTTGCCTTGCTGAAGAACGTCGAGGACTTCGAACAACACCTACTCAAATTCATATTTTTTTCTTCAAGTAATGGACATTTGATTACTATTTTTGCCTCCAGTTTGTTCCTGAAGGAAAAGCTAGCCTAAGCTACCACAACCCCGCCCATAAGCAGTTTTTCAATTGCTATAAAACCAACAAGGTTTACGATGTAAACTGATGAAATAAGAGATATAAGTGCATTCAAAGCACGTTATAATATACCAGAGACGCTGAGGATCTATAATACCAATAGTAAGTTGATTTTGAAGTGAAATTGAACCAAAATTCATCAAATGAAATTAGCCGTAAATGGTAGGCTAGCTAGCGCTAGCTGATTAGCAATCTACGTATTTAGCTTGACTAACTTAAATTTGGACTGTAGACAAATGCTAGATTATGAGCTCACACAGGAAAGTGGACGGAGGCACGAGGCTCCGTTTCTTCGTGTGTGAGACGGGCTTTACGAATGAAGTACAGAATTAAAGTAAATACATTTAATGAATTTGCAAAATAACCATAAGCAATCTGCTCATAAAGATTGCCGTAGGCATAGACAGGATCTATCTTCTTATGAAATCGGATTTTTGCCTGCCAAATTTTGCTCTATATGGGCTGCTCTTTGGAACGACCACCCCACCGCAATCTATACATAAAGATTGCGTTAGTTTGAGGATTGTGGAGTAATTTTCTTTTAAAAATGTGTTGAAATGTCGATAATGATAGGGGCATTCTGAAAATGTTCGCATCATGCACTCGGCAATCTGTGGATAAAGATTGCAGGATGACTCCAGAAGTGGTCTTTCGAAGCACAAACAGTCGGGATTGACAAATATGGTGGACTGGTTGTGGTTTGCTTTTGTCCTTCTGACAACTCCGGGGGCAGCCGTGCTCTTGGAGCGACAGTCGGGAGTTTACAACCTTGAAACGCATAACAAGTATAGGCCGATACTCCTCGCAGTGTCTGGCTACAAGCTGTGTATGCTTTGCTAGTTATCTGATGCTGGGTGCCGTGTTTTGTATCGGCAGGTCTAGCGTACTGTTATGAGAGCCATTGTTCTTGTGTTGAGTGCTTTAGCGTCGTCGAAGAGGTTAACAGAGGGAGGGCTCAGATATTTGCAGCCGTCCTCCTACTCCCTCCCCCTGTCAGGCAGCCTAGTTGTCGAGCAGGCCTAGTCACAGTAGTGACAGATGTCAAGTTCCCCGCAGACCTTTTATAGCCTGCGTGGATTACCCTTATATAACTCTTAGTAACAACAACGAGGAATGTCACTTGATTCATTCACTGTTTCTCCTCTTTGATAAATGTTATATTGTATTACTCAAAGTCGGGAGTAGTTGCGAAATTTTAATTGTGTCTGTGAGACAAAATAGGCCTAGCAAATTAACCGTAGAACAGATGATTGGCTATTGCAGAGTGCAATTATTGTCATTCTATGTTTAACCGGTTGTATATGTAATAACTTTAACGTTTGCCTCACTGTTGGCACTCTTTTTTTTTCCCCCTTAATGAAATAGCAGCCTGGGTCATGTTTAACATTGACTTTGTGTACATGTGTAACAATTGTGATATTTACAGGATTTGAGTTATTTGCAGTGTTGTGGAGGTCTGAGACTATATAAAACATCTACTACAACAGTTACACGGGTAAGACCAAACTGATTCCTCACATCATGACACTTAAAATTAATTCATAGCCGCCAACGTCACAGTTCCTCTCAATAAATTGATAAATTGGCAGCAAAAAGAAGGCCAAATGGATATATAAAATGCATAGACATGCAGTAGTAGTGAGCACTACAAATAAATGCATGCAATTAAGACTCAGCCCAAGCATTTTTTTTTTTTTGAGTGAGAATCATGAACCATATGGAGATAATTTATATACAAGACCTTGAGACATAATTGTAAGCCTATCAGAGTGGTAAAGGCATTTAGTCCATTGAGGTGAATGTACATAGTGTTGGCTTTGTTTGTTTGGATATTGTCAAACATCCAACATATTTCAGTCACTGACCTGCTTTACAGTAAGGGTTTTTAATATTTGGAAATTCAGGTCATTGTGATTGTGCACTAACAAATGAATGTATTCATTTGTTGCTCACTTCCCTATTGTGTAAATGCACAGATATGGAGGACACATTGTTTTGTGTAAACATCAACTAACCTGCAGGTGGCAGTAAATGTCCTGAGTTGTTTCTTAGACTGTGACAGAACAGTTGTTACTGTTACCATAAACAACAGTAGATTCAGACGAACTGGCCTCTTGAATCTCAAAATGGAAACAACTGGGAATTAATCATACTTTAAGATGTAATTTATCAAAATAGACTTGTAGTTGAACATTACATGCTATTGGTTTTCATGCATTTCACAGTAACCTGCAATCACATTTTAATTATTTGCGTTTTGGTGCATACAGTCTGAACTTTTAACATGAATATTTTCACCTGAAACTATATTGATCAGTGACAGCTACGGTTTTCACAAGGCATTAGGGGTTTTTGTCCATCAGTTTTCCATCTTCCTCTTCTGAACTATATTTTTCACAGCCTTACTTCATTTCTGTAGACGTCTATTACTATATTAAAAGTCTGTCATAATTAATAAGCTTTCTTGAAAAAAATCACAGTCTTTGTTTATTTTTACTGACACATCTTTTGAGTTTGCTCTTCCTTTTGTGTGTGATATTTATATAATAGTAAAAGATAAATACCTGAGCAAGAAGAGCTCTGCTTGTATACTTTTTTAAAATATGTTTTACATTTTGAATAAAATGTAGACATTTGATAATGGATGTATTATTTTTGGCACGTTAGTTTTCTAAGCAGAAGACTGGATGTCTTGCTCACTACATCTGCTGCCTCATTGATCAAGGCCTAAACTACAATAGATCATAATATCTCCCACACACAAATGAACATGATATGAGATTATATTGTTAAGCCTAGCAGAGGAAGAACGCTAGCAGTGAGACAGAAGTTTTAGTGTTCTGCCCTTATCCCTGATAAGACAGGACAAATATTTTAAATACAAGGCGGAACACTGGAGTGATGTCACACCGTGAGTGTTTGTTGCCAATCCCCTCAGTCATTTCTTAATGTGACCTTGTTAGCAAGATCATTGTGCAGTTCTCAGGGATTTAAGTGTTATTGATCTGTTCTTGACCCTCATCTTCATGGGAGCAAAATGGGCTGGATTTGTGACTCATATTTCATCAAGACAGTTAAAGTAGAATCTGGATGGTGACAGTTGGATGCTGTTCAAATCCCCAGTGATTTTTTTTTGTGACCCTGTTGGCCGAGGTATGATGTTGATGAAACTTACTTTATGGAAAAGGTTGGTGTGGTTGGCTCCTGACTCAGTTCCTGGTAAAAGTGGAATGTGGGAGATAGTTTGTGGTGGGGTGAACATGCTGCTGCTCATAACCACACTTGGTGGTTTTGGTGTGATTTTGTTGGTCAGATCATGATACAGATCTCCCTCATGTTCATGGGATTTCCTCAATAAAATGGATTGCGGTGGTGGACTTGTGTGTCAGATATTAGCAAGATAGTGTAAAGTAAAATATGGCAGGCAAATAATATTTTCAAGTGCGAGCACCACACATGAACACTCATTCCTTCAGATAAAAGAGCCTGTAAACACCAGAATGTGCCCTGTATTCATCCTGTTGGACTGTTTTAGTATTAAATGTCCAAGGTGTGTGTGTGTGTGTGTATTGCAGATATGGCAGGGGGGCCAGTAGACCCCAGAGAGATTTTGAAGGGAGTGGAGACGCTGCTGGGGAAAGATGGAGAGCTCCGCAGCCTGGAAGGAGTCCCTAAGGTGTTCAGGTGAGGAAAAAGAGGATTATACATATACTGTACCACCAACTGATCCATATTTTCATTTATCTTAAATTTGGCGACTATTTCATACCCTTTATTTGTTCCTGTCCAGCTTGATGAAAGCGTCTACCAAGATGGTCAGTAGATGCATGTACCTCAACATTCTACTGCAGACGAAATCCCATGACATTCTTAACAGGTACGCCCAACTATTTCTTTGTCTATACTAAAGTTCAAGGTTGATAGTAATTCAAACACAATGCTAACTCATTGAAACTAAATTGCATTTATTTTAATGTCAGATCAACAAATCGCTTGATTTCTTTCAAAACATAGCAAAAGGGTGATGAGCAAATTATAAGACATGACTAGAAGATTAGAAAGAAATCAGAACGAGTTAAAAGTTAGAAGAAAATGACCTGAAAATTATTCGTTGAGTTGAGTTTTTTGTTTACAAAAAGAGAATAGAGCTGACAAGAAACCTATCAATAGTTACTAGTAATATCTACTTCTGTTTCTATCTACTATCTACTATTTCACCAGCAAACTACAAAAACAATTCCACCAAAAATTAAAAAAAGAAAGAAAAACAGAAACACAGTGAATTTTGTTCAGGGGGTGAAATAACACCTTTCAAAATAAAAGCCTACCCACAGGCTCCAGGGTTAATTCGTATCACAGAAAAAAAGATTAAAAACCCTATTCAAGTGAAAGTAAAATTGTTAACTTAAACAAACACAAAAGCACAGTTACATAAAAAAAACAACTGCTCAAATGTAATTTGTTTGTTCCACCCTTGATTTTATGTGATGTCTTTGTGGATGTGCAAGTGTGATCCTTCAGTGCTCATTGCTGGCTTGCTTTGCGATAGAATATGTCCTTTCCCCAACCAGGTTTATCCGAGTCGGCGGCTACAAGCTGCTCAACTCTTGGCTGACCTACGCCAAAACCACCAACAACACGCCTCTGCTGCAGCTCATCCTGCTAACGCTGCAGAAGCTGCCTCTCAAAGTCGACCACCTCAAACAGGTACTGTCTCACTATATTCAGCATGACACACCTCCAGTACGTTACACACAGTATTTCACTTATTTTTGTCTTTATCTAATCACAGAACAACACAGCCAAGCTGGTGAAGCAGCTGAGCAAGAGTGGAGAGACTGAGGGTGAGTTTACTCCCACATCAATAATAGAAACACTTTTACATATTTTTATACAGCCTTTGAATGTGGCATGTCTCCAATTGCAGCATTTCTCACTATTTTTGTCATCTGGTTTCAGAACTGAGGAAGTTGGCAGCAGTGCTGGTAGATGGCTGGATGGCTATAATCCGCTCCCAGAGTGTCTCAAGCAGCGGAAACTCTCCTGCCGGTACTAACTCATCACTTCACCTCACTCAGCTGTCTGTCTTTAAAGATAGCTCCTTGGACGCAACAGTTTAACCACAGTGTGTCACATTCTTTATCTTCTAGATAAGAAAAGGAAGAAAGAAGAGAGCAAAGTGCCGGTGCGAGATGTGAAGCAAAAGAGTGGCGATGATGAGAAGAAGAAGGAGAAACCCAAAGCTCATGCACCCAGCCATGCTAAGATCCGCTCCATAGGTAAACTCACCTTCCAGAATTAAAGTTCTAAGTAGGTCCCAAAGGTTAGATGTTGAGGTGTGAGGAACGTCTGTACCTAATGTTCCAAATGTGTTGTTTTCTGAAGGACTGGAGATGGACACGCCCAGTCCTGTCCCTGTTAAGAAGGCCGCCAGTGCCCCACAGCTGGGCGACAAGTACAACATCAAGCCTGCTGTCCTCAAGAGGCCTAGGTACACTCCATGTTCTCTCATGCATTCTGAGAGTGTAGTGCTACTGTGTGGCTACATTGCACATGCCACACTGTCTTATATGCTGCCCTCAGGTGGTGAAAGAGAGTACTGACATGTTCTCCTTCTGTGCTTATTTACCCCAGCAGCTCTGGCCCATCAGACGCTCTGCCAGTTGAGAAAAAATACAAACCTTTAAATACCCCCTCCAACTCTGCCAAAGAGATCAAAGTGAAGATCATCCCAGCACAACGTAAGCCTTAAACACATACATGCACATATTTGAAGATTGGAATTTTTTTGTAATAATTATAGTGGCAATGATGGCTACTTGAATTAAATGTATGCAACATAGATATATATTTATATATGACCGGTGACAAAAAAAACCAAAAAACAATATGAAGACAATCAAGTATGAATTTACAGCATTTATACAACATGTGTGCCACTAGTTGTACAGAAGGTCATTAACAGCTTAAGTATTCAACTTGGCAGGCCATCTTATATTGTGTCTTCAGCCCTCTGGCCTCCACAGGTTAAGGCTGTTTAACAGTGGTAATTTAGTAGCCATGGTGCTCACTCATCTCTTGTGTCCTCACTCCAGCAATGGAGTGCACAGGATTCTTAGATGCTCTGAACTCAGCCCCAGTGCCTGGAATCAAGATCAAGAAGAAGAAACCTGGTGCCACTGCCACTACAAACACTAAGGTTGTCTCCCCCACATCCAACAAGGTACTGACCACATTTCAGTCCAGTTCTTCTAGCTTGAACTCAGCATGAAAGATTTTGATTTTGCTGTTTTTTTTGTTTTGTTTTTTGCTGATTTTCTGAAAATTAGGCTAAAATTTGCGATATATTTGGATGAAAACCCGACTACTGTTTGCAATAAATTCCATTTTCTGGTGCTCATTCCAGTTAGGAAAAATAGTCTTATCCTTCGCTAAGACTGAACCTTTACATGTGTTTGGGTGCCAAACCAGCTCTCTCTAAAAAGCTTTTTTCCCCCCCAGCCAAGTCCATTTGACAGCAAGCCATCTGCTTACCCATCGTCATCCACCAAGCCATCATCTCCAGAACCCGCAGCTTCCACAACACCCCCCCACGAAACCCCGGAGCCGGAGCAGCCGGGAACCCCTGTTCCCTCTGAAGACCCCGAGGCCTCTGACATTGGTAGGCTCCTTATCAATCAAACCACCTACAGGGTTCTGACTGTTTGTGGAGTTTCTGGAGTGTCATGAAATTTGTGTGAGGTATAGTGCAGAAAAGCATAAGCAAATGAATTTTAAACAAGGAAGTCACAGAATGTGAGGTAATTTGACAAATGGATCATGTATGGAAGATGTGAGTCATACAAAAAAAGCAGGCTTATACATTAGGACCATTGGTGGTACCCCCTGCACCAAATCTTTTCAAGAGGAAATGATGATATACACTGCTTGTGTGCTTTTCTAATCCTCTAAACCCCCAACTTTCTTGTTGTGTGTTGCTGTTTTTCAGGTGAGAAGCCTAATGCCCTGTCAGAGCCACGTGGGGATGAGGAGAGCTTGACCAAGAAGGGCAAGAAGAAGAAGAGTGTGCGCTGGGCTGAGGAGGAGCAGCTCAAAGAATACTTCTACTTTGACCTGGATGAGACAGAGAGAGGTGAGGCATGAGTGTTAAAGAAATGCGACAGGTTTCATTTTTTACATGTGGATTACTGTAGGACAGGGCTCATAGTACACTATGCTTAAGTAAACACAGTTCAACTTCAAAGCTCTCAGCCGTTAATTTCCTTTTCTTACCCTGTCCATTTATATATTTAGAATTTTGATTAGTCATGTTTAATCAGATGTAGACTGGATGTGCTTTATTTTGGTTGTTACAGTAGTCATAAAATTCAATTTCAGGTCGCACTGACAGGTCTTAAATGGGTTTGTCTGAAACCTGCACCACATTGTCTTAAGTTCTGATTTTTTAATGAGTTTGTTTGTTTTTTTGTTTTGCTCCTTTTCTTAACAGTAAATGTCAACAAGATCAAAGACTTTGGTGAGGCTGCCAAACGAGAGCTGATGATGGACAGGCAGACATTTGAGATGGCCCGTCGGCTCTCCCATGACACCATGGAAGAGAGGGTCCCCTGGACACCCCCAAGGCCTTTGACACTGCCTGGCAGCCTAGTCAACCCCGGGGCCAACAGCACTGAGAAGCTCACCCAGAGGGATCGGGAGATGGGCATCCTGCAAGAGATATTCCTTAGCAAAGAGAGGTAACAAGAGCTAACTCAACAGATTTTATTAATCTGTTTTATTTAATGTTGTTTTGTTGTTAGTGTTTTTTAAATTGCAGTTTGGTGCAATGTTGTGACAAAGATAAATTATTTTCCTACTCTGTCTGTCCTTCAGTGTGCCTGACAGTCCACATGAGCCAGACCCAGAGCCTTATGAACCAATGCCTCCACGCCTCATCCCTCTTGATGAAGTGAGTACAGCTGCCCACATACGAAAACACCTCTGTTTGTGTCTGTGCGGACACATATGTATACGCCTCCGTCACCCACTAGCTCTAACCCTGTCCTGCGGCCCTCTTTGCAGGACTCCACCATGCTGGATGAAGGCTATGTGGAGCCCATGGACACCACACCACAGCAAAGCTCCACCATGATGCAAAACGAGGGCTCCAAGTTGCCACCTGTCTTGGCCAACCTTATGGTCAACCTGGGCAACAGTGGCCGCAGCCCCCAAGCCACCAACACCGCCACAAACCCTGTGGCCCCCACTGTGAATGTACAAGAGCTGCTGTCATCTATCATGGTAAAAGATCACTCTTTTAAATTTATTTAACCATCTGAAGAAAATACACTTGCATTTTTTAAAGACAATTTTTACCTTTTTTCCCCCTAATTTTCAGTTGTTGTTTTTTTAATGAGTTTCTTACTTATTATCAGGTCATTTTTTTGTCGTTATCTCATTGTCTTTTTTCCGGTCTTTTTTGAAAGAAATCAAGTGAGTTTGCTTAGGTTACAACAGGTTAAATGCTTGTGAACAAACATTTTAACACAAGAAAGCTGATGTTGATCCAGCATCACTGATTTGACATGTAACAGCTCCTACCAAAATGCCTGTGTATTAAAGTGGCAGAAAGGTTTTTATTGTTAGTTAGTTTTAACTCTGCTGAGGTGAAATTACATTTGGCTGAAATAACATTTGCATAAAGTTTGCTTGGCACTTGCTCCTCTGTTGTACTGTGCAGTTAACAGTAGCTGTCTGTCCTTTAGGGTGCTCAGGGTAACCAGTCTACTGAGGAACTGATTAAGCAGCCGGACTTCTCAGACAAGATTAAACAGCTACTGGGTTCCCTGCAGCAGACCCAGAACCAGAATGGGCCTCCTCCAGGTGAGCTCAGCCCTTCATCAGCATATCAGCATTTTTTTTTTTATTTTTTATTAGGGCTTTGTCGACCTGCTTCAGTCTGTTTACTCTTGAATGTGCATAACATTGTTGCGATGTTCTATGTTTTAGTCAACCAGGGTTTGCTGGGCCATGGACCAGGGATGAACAGCATGAACAGCATGAACAACATGAACAACATGAACAATATGAACATGAGTATGCAGATGCCCATGAACGGCTATCCACCCAACAACCTGCCAGGCGGCCCCCGCTTTAACCACCCACCACCACCACACAACCACGGGCCACCTTTCAGTGCCGGCGGAGGTCCTCGTATGATGGGCCCTCCTCCTGGCCAGGGCCGTGGAGACAATGGCAGTTACTGGGGAGACGACTCCATGAGAGGAGGACCCCACCGGGGAGGCCACTTTCACCGAGGAGGTCGGGGCCGAGGAGGAGACCAGGGCTTCAGAGGAAGAGGCCGAGGAGGTCCAAGAGGAGGACACAACAACATGAACGGTGTGTATTCGTCACGTCAGAAGTTGCTGTGGACATAGGAGAATGCACAGCAAGAGGGTTTCAGTCAGGTTCAGTTGCCCTGAAATGGCGTTATTGAAATTATGGACACATTCAGTATGTGTAATCCCCCTGTAGTGTTTTACAAAATAGTTTTACCATTTCAGAAGCCATTGACTGCAAAACAGTCTACAACCATTAAAATGACTTTTTTTTTAAATCCTTTTTTAGCTTATCTGACTTATTACACAGCTGGTTTTAACATGAAATATTCATTTAAATGATTTTATTACAAGCTTAAGTGTCTGTCATAGGGTTTCACCATTAGAACTGCTAGCAGTAACCAAGCAGTGATTTCCACAGTGTTGCCAGTTAATTTGATCAGAAACCAGTCATTTGAATTTGGTTCCCTGACAGCTGCCTGTGAAATTATGTAAAGCAGTAGTCTTCTAGCCTTTCACTCTGTTGTTCTTGTAGCTGTTTTGACACCAGGTGTGTTGTTATCTTTAGTAAATGTTATGCTTTTTTGTGCTTGTCTATCAGACATGTCCAAGAGGCCCGTGTGTCGGCACTTCATGATGAAGGGAAACTGCCGATACGAGAGCAACTGCGCCTTCTACCATCCTGGAGTAAACGGACCACCGCTGCCACCCAACCACCCTGCAAACAACCAACACAACCAGCACCCACAGCACCCTCAACATGGACACTAGGCACCTGCCAGTTTGGGAAAGACTGCTTGAACTGTTCCCCTTGGCTGAGCCATTTTCTAATCGGAGACAACCACTTTTGTTCACCTGCAGGGTATTGGGACTTCTTTTTGGGACACAAGCGTAGGAAGAGTAGGATGTAGGCCTTCTTTTAGGTTCTTCCCTGTACAATCTGAAGCATTAAGCTCGCTGTATCTCCTTTGTTTAAGATAGAGGATCTTGCTTGCTAACACAGCTGTAAATGCTTAAATGCTGTAAGATGATCACTCATAGGTATTTTTATTGTGATCATTTTTAACAGTGCATTCATAAGACTGAAAACAACACAACACTTGACCACTATGTCTCTGTTGCTGCAACTTGATAATTGTCCTACATTCTGTCTTACTGATTGAGCCCAACACTCCCACACCATAATAGTAGACCAAATGAAGTATATATATATATGGTGTGATATGCCAGGAGCAGACTCAGCACTGAAACAGGGTAATGTTTCATGGCCCCTGTCCAAGCAGAATGCCTGTCAAATGACTCGAAATAACCACTAAATAACCCTAAGATAAAAAAAAAAAAGTTGTTTACCTGTCTACATTCAGGATATTGCTCGCAAGTTTTCTTGCAGTTTCGCTTATACCCTAATTTTTCATAGAGTGGATTTTTTTCAGTGTTATGTTTTCCCTACTTCAATGATTTTTTTTCCTTCTAAGGTGAGACAAATAATTAGGTAGCACTTTAGAAACATAAGGGTCAAATTGAAGCCACCTCCAACCAGCCCTACAGAATGCAGCCACTTGCTGCTTTTGCTGATAAAAGACTGGGCATCAGATTTTTCCCAGAACAAAATCTATAGTTTTGAGACTCCTTTATTTCACTCTGACAAAACTGCAAACTCTGAGTGTAATACTGAACTAATAAGGAAAGGTCCTATGATTTTTTTTTTTCTTCCTCACAGCAACTGTTATTACATATTGAGATTTTTCAGTTGCATTTTTATGAAAGCAGAAGAAGTAACTAAGAGGCGAAGTTTGCTGTATTCTCTGGAGTCTTTTGTCAAAGAATAGCTTTCCCTCTCTGCATCCTGGCTTAATCAGCTGTCTGTGAAGTTTGAAGCATATGTGGTGTGACAATCATAAACGTCAAGATGTGCCACCGTCCCGTCCGAAGTGCAGCTTCTCCCAGTTTGCAGCGCTGCTCCTGTCTTTGCTCACATCCATGGGATTCAGTGTAGCTCTGATTGTGCCGTCAGTGTTAAAGAAGTAGTCCAGTCCAAAGGAGATTCAGCTATTCTGTGGGTCAGCTATATTCAGTGTTTTCTGTGAAAACAAATGACCTTTGCGTCTCTTGTGGGACTGTAAAAAATGTCTTGTTTTTTGTTGCCCCTCCCATATTTTTATTTATTTATATTTTTTTGATACAATGCTGATAATATTGTCCTCTTTTAAGATGGGGTCACTTTTTTGTCAGTATCAAATGTTTGTATTGATGTGTTTGTGTGAAAACATGCACATTTATACACATTCATATTATCAGTATAAGTATTTTGTACACAGTGTATTGAATAAATGTCAAACAAATTTCTGTGTTGGCTGCGTATCAGTGAAATTACGTTGAAGTCCATCTTTTAATAGGAAAGTGGTATTCAGAGATAAATTAATAAGTTTCTATTGGGGAAAAACATTGCTATGAGGAAGAAATAGAAGAATGTAGTGAAAACAAAACTTAACCCACGTCAATCCTGGAAAACTATGATAGAAGTTAAACATTATTTATATGTCTTCCAGTATATGGGACCAATGCCAGCCTTGCTGACTACAGCTACTGAAAAAGAAAAGCTGACATGAATTTCTTTGCACATTTTATTAATATACTTATCCAGCAATGGCTTTTTTAAAAAACACATTTTGTTTAAAAGCACTACTTTGAAATGAATTTTGTGGCAATGTTTCCCATAGTTCCTCTGTAACTGAATATGTGACAGGGATCACCCCTGACAGCTACCCTAAAAACTATGCTGGGATTCAGTGGTGAATTTTAGTGTCCTTTTGTCAGAGGCTTATTCACCTGGTACAGATTAGCACTCTTTCTCAAGATGTAGATTTTTTTTTTTTAATTGTCAAATTTAACAATGCTACCAGCACAAACTCTTAGCTACCAGTAGCTGCAGTACAAAAATAGCAGGAATGGCATTAGCTTTCTAAAACTAATATTTGATGAACCCTAAAATATTGTAAGTAAAGCCTCTGCTGAGGCATTTCCCAGGTACTTCAACTAATCTAAACCTCTCAACATTGCTCATTTTGACTATGTTTAATTTTAATTTAATTTTAATTTTATTTTTCCTCAAGGATTCGACTGGGTTTCTTTGATGTAATGTTTGAAAAGGTCAAGTAAACCAGTTTGCCACATCCTGTTCAAGCAACCATGCAACCAGTAAGCGGTGTGTGCTGGAGAGGATGCGTTAGATCCGTGTTATCAGGGCAGGGCCTGAGTGCAGATGTTAAATGTGTCGTGTGAACAGGAGTGGCTTTGTTACCCTGCCCCTTAGTTCAAATATTGACCATGTGCTGAAAGCAGTGGGGGAAAGACTGAAGTCATGAAAGGCTTTGTATGGAGAGAACTGGGAGGTTAAGGACACCTCAGCTCTTAACTGCTCCTACGTCCTTTGTTACAGACCAACGTCAGCACAAGTGATCTCATTAGAGCTGAGAGAAAGTGAGACTGGATAAAGTCAGTTAAGCTCTGTGGATGAGATCAGTTGTTGCTGAAGCAGGAGAAAAAATGAACATATAAAAGCATTTACAAAGTTGAAAAGAAAACAATAACACAAAAACAATGTCAATAGGAGGTGGAGTTATAGAAATGTATCCTCGCAGAGTATGGTTTTACTGGCCAAGTGTTGCACATGCAAGGATTCTGATTTGGTGGGCCACAGATTCTGGTCTGACTGAACATAACAGCATACAGTTAGAGAAACAGTATGTAAAGAGGATAGTTAGGGAATGTGTTTGTATGATGTTTATGATCAGAACTTGTGAAAATGTACAAAATGGGAAGGTTCACTGGCAAGTGTCCAAGCCATTAAGTGTCAATAAGGACTGTGCCTGTAGGAAAGCCTCAGTTCCTGGTGGGTCTCACACACACCCTCACTCATCAGCTCGTCACCAGCTAGGGAGGCTCATTTGAACAGGAAACTGACTGAAAAATTCATAAGGACAAAACAAACAAACAAAAACAAAACAAAACAATTCATGATATAATTATCATGATGGATTTATCCAAAAGTTACAATTTAATAATGCAATAGTGCAGCAGTGTGTGTTTGGTTGTTAGAAATCATAGTGAGCCAGATTTGACAGTTACCAGCTCAGCAGCCTGAACAAACTCAACAGTCAGTCAAGTTTCACAGGAGGCTGGACTTGAGACATGGTTGGAAACGTATACTTTTACAGGGTAAAAATGTCAATACCACTGTGTGATGACAGTACCCTCATACTACGATCATTCTCAGGAAGTCATTAGTTAGTCATTTATAATACAATAGTTAATGATGAATAAATCATGAATGTAAACATAAACATATCATAAATATCAGCAATCAGGACAATACTAGCTCTGATAGCAACAACAACAATAGTAATAGTAATAATTAGAATAACAATAATTAGAATAATTAGAACAAAAGGTCTGATCATAGCCAGACTGAGTAATGCTAATAATTAGATTAGTAATGGTAGGACTAGTAATAACTATTGGATATTATCTGCGTAACAATAAAAATGTATGGAGTGTTTCTTGATAATATTGCCTAAAGGGAGCATGTACAAGGTGAACAGCAAAGGTCCAAGCACAGAGCCTTGTGGAACTCATGGAGGATACATCATTAACATGTACAAACTGAAAGCAATCTGATAGATAGGACTTAAACCAGTTTAGTGCAGTACCTGTAATGCCGGTGTCTAATAAGATCATATGGTCAGTGGTGTGGAACGCAGCACTAAGGTCTAGCAGGACAAGTACAGAGAGAAGTCCTAACTTTCACCAGTGCTGTCTCTGTGCCATGGTGCGCCCTGAATCCTCATTCAAAGTCCTCACATAAACCTATTGTTATGAAGAAAGTCACATAACTGCTTAGCAACTGTTTCCTCAGGATCCTAGAGAGGGTAAGTTAGATCCAGGTCTATAATTAACTAAATCTGATGTATCAGGAGGATACAAAGTTGAATTATAAATGATTCAGTAATACATTTAGAAAGGTGTATTAGTGTTTTATATATATATCAACACATCATCCTTATCTTATGCTAATGATTTGTTCATGAATATCTCATAGCTGACTGATCACATGCAGATGGCTTATTTGTGATATGCTTACATATGTTAACATTCATGATTTGCTCATCATTAACTAATATGTTCTAATTATCAATATTAGAAAGGGTTACCCTAGTGGCAGTACTCACTGCCTACAGTTTTATATGGATGCACTGTGAGAAGAGCTGCAGGCGACCCGTCTCTCCTGAGGACCTTGTCCTTCCGTTCATTCAGGTTATTTGCATGTGCCGTCTGTCCTGCAGGCGCATGGACCCGCGATGGTCACACACACTCCTCAACACTGAGAAGCAGTTTTCACACATGGCAGTTGACACATCAATCATTCATTCAAGTCTCATAGCAGTCACTACACTTAGCATGGCTTCCAGTGTTTTGTGGTATTTTTAGAGGAGTTTTTTGTATTGTTTACCTCTCTTTTGTCCAGTCCTCCCCCCACAACAACCTGTCTTTCTTCTGATTCCAAGCTGGACATTAAGCCATTTTTGTGTGTCCATCATCACCACTCATTCATGCTAACGCTAGCTCCCAAAATTCTTTGAGCGGTGAGTTTAACTTTTAACCTTGCAGCATGGGTCACTCATAATCTTGCAGTTATGTGCAAGATATGATGGCTGCTGGAATTCCTCTTAAATTTGGCTGCTACATCACCATTAAATAATGCACCAAAACAGGTTTTTGTTGGAAGTACAAATGCAAAACACACATTTTTTCTTTTTATTAAATTTTTTTTTGGACCACTGGGGGGCACCATGGGGGGCATTGCATCCCAGCCCCCACCACCCCTTAGCAACGGGTCTGACAGTTACGTATCCTCTGGTCCCAGGATGCAGAAATAAATGTAAATGGTCTGATTCATTCAGTGGATGGCTTTTTGTTGTCAGGAGGCCCTGTCTGGACTGGGGCTGGAACAAAGCTGTCATTGATGGCAGGCAGGTCACATTACCACTGCTCTGGCCATGCAGCGGGACAGGTGGGACACACTGTTGAGCTGGATCAAGACAAAGCCGAGGCTGGGTGGCTCAGAAGCAGTTAGCACAACTCAGAGTGCACTTGAAGTGAAGCAGTGTCCATGAGCAGAATTCATATTGACTTGATTCATTTTTGCAAAAAGGGTTTTGAGCTGCTCAGTATGTACTAAAATATCCAAAAAGTCAGAGAGTGAATAAAAACTGACTAGTCAATGAAGAGAGTGCTGTTGGTTTATTTATTTATTTATTTTTAGCAGAGACTAGAACCATCAGTATCCATACCGGTTAATCATAATTACCATAAAATACCTTAACAAAAACAAACCAACCAACAAATGGTTGTACTATGGTTAGGACAGTTACCACGAAGTGGTAATGTTTTTCTACTTTTCATTTGAATATGTAACTGGTCCAGCCAGGCTGATTCCACCAAGATGCAAGACTACATGCTACAGGAAGTCTTTCCTGCCAGCTGCCATCAAACTTTTTAATGTGCAATAACTAGTACTCCTGCACTCTACCACTCTTTTCACTCTTCACTTTTAGCATCTCAGCAGTTTAGCATAGTTTTATTTTAACAATTTGTATTTTTATTGATATTTTGTATAAGTCTGTGATAGATCTGTTTTTATTCTTGTTGTTACCTGAGTGTGAGAAATGAATGAATGCACTGCTGCTGTGACAATTGCAATTTCCTGGGAAGGATCATTAAAGTGTCTATCTATCTATCTATCTATCTATCTATCTAATGCTAATTTCACTGAATTTTGCTTTATTTTGTTAATCTATATTTGAGGACATATTTGTGTTAATTTACAATTTTAGATCAATTTATGTAAGCAGTGAGTACCATAGCAACACTGTGCTGGCATCATGGTGAGGAAACTGATCCTAGTCATCATAAAGTACCATAATAAAACTGTGCTTAGCCTACTAGATCAGGGGAATGTAGGACTCTGTGCTAAATCAGAGTGTTGACACATGCAGCTGCACCTATTTCACCTGAGCCAATCATACAAAGACTAGTCATTAATGCCTCAGATCACATTCCTCAAGTGAATGCTGACTTGTCCTTGGACCCAGGCCAAACATCCTGCTATGATTGAGTGCTTTTGTCATAGGGACAGAATATGAGTAAAACACTCCCCAAACTGCACAAGATTTCAGTTTTGTGTAAAGTAATGTTTCCATCTTCAAAAGAAAATTAATAACACGTGAAACTGCTTGTCCTTTTCTTTGTGTAGACACCAAACCAAACTCCACTCAAAATTCTGGTATTTTTTTATTTGCCTGCTTGCTTAATGGCAAATACACACAGCTAATATAAAAACATTTTGCGCATCATTTACTTTTTCCGGTAACTTCAGCATATGTACGACCCACCAGGAATCAATAAAATGACTTTTATAAGTGGTATACTCACACACTTTGGCCCTTCACTTTGTGTCTTTTTGCATATCATTACATGAGGAATAATCCTCATGTCAATTCTAAATGTTGAACTATTACTACAAACACCACTGGTTGGTGTATTGCATGTGATAGACTCAGAAAATGTTATAATGTGTTGCATGTTTTTAGTGCTAAGCAGGGAAACCTCAAATTACAAGAATTTTGAATCATGCTCTGCGGTGGGGGGGGGGCATTCCAGCAGAGGAGGTGTTTGCACTGAGGGAGGAGGGGCGGACTTGCAAGGTGCACAGGTGCATAAATAGGAAGCAAGAGAGTGTGGAGTTGCAGCACATCTTTGAGCTACGGTCCACGGAAACACAACGGCCAGTCCCAACAGGTAAGTGACCCGGGGTGTCCTGACAGGCGAGCTTCCTCTGCACTTAGACCTGTTGTCAGTGCAAGATCTGAACTGCAACTTGCATTTGCTGCATTCCTTTGAAAAGACATTTTCTGTGCATTCTTCAAATGCTGAGGATTGTCAGGGCTGGAGGGAGCAGGCTACCAAAATATCCTGTTGTAGAAGTAAAATTATTTGAATCAAATTGTAGAGTAAGTTTATGATTTAAAAAACACACAAAAGAGGACACTGATAAAAAGAACTAATTCCTCGCAATTCCATACTCATTACAACTCACTGAGTTATAATGGTAACTCTGGTTCTACCTGTTCTCATTCCTGTTCCAGGTAGGTCTGTAATAATCGGGCGAAATGTCATATGGTTCTACCTGTTCTCATGCCTTTATGTAAAAAGACTCAATGCCATTCGTTTCTCCCACCCTAATGACTTTACTCTGAATCTGTTCCTTCAGTTAGAATGGTAATTCTGGTTCTACCTGTTCTCATTCTTATTCCAGTCAACTGTAAAGATGATCAAAGCCTTGTTGTCAGTGCTCTTGGTTGTGATGGCCGTGGCCTCCTCCCTGGGCAAACCTGACAAAGCTATCCCGAAGAGAGGCAAGAGGATCCCCCAGACTCTGTCCAGAGGTGTGTAGGAGGGGCCCACACCTCTGTTTGAGCCACTGGTTGGCAGTGAAGTGTCAGTCTGTCACTGATTTCTACCGGTGTTTGTTTCTCCAGGTTGGGGTGATCAGCTCATCTGGGCTCAGACCTACGAGGAGGCTCTCTTCTGGGCCAGGTCAAAGTACGTGAAAAAAACATTTATTGAGATGTAATTAATATGACATAGACACCATAGTCTTGCTTTAAAAGAGATATAAAATGGTGAAATCTTGGATTAAAGGTGACATAAAAAACTGAAATCTTAAAAATCTTAAATGTTAAAATGTTGGCTTTAAAATGTGACATAAGACAAAAACTTGGGTTTAAATGTGACATTGACAAAGTCTTGGTGTTGATGTGACATTTGTATCAAATGTATATTGGTATGAATATGATGCAGGCATAAAAGGGCTGGCTGACAGCTGATTAACCAAGTATATGCAACAAAGTCATTTGTTTCTGTATTCTACTTAGGAATAAGCCTCTGATGGTAATCTTTCACTTGGAGGACTGCCCACACAGCGCGGGTATGTTATTACCTCACTGTGCATGTAAAAGATAGTGAGATCAGCTGTTACATTTATTTATTGATCTATTTGTTTATATATTTTATTGTATATATATATGTTATGCATTTAATTATTTTGCCTACATGTGTAAATTTCTGGTTTATACACATCAAGTTCAAGTTACTCTGGTGAACTAAGAACAAAAAAATGAGCTGTGACATGTTTGAATAGCGCAAATAATCTCTAAATTAAATCTCTATTGACATGCCATTTACCAGAGCAAACAGTCTATTGTTTGCCAGTGTATTGTAACATCACATACACATCCTTGTACTGCCTGGCACATTGGCATGTGTGTATATATATATAGTTATTATTGTCTTCTTTTAGCAATGAAGAAGGTCTTTTCTGAGGACAAGGAGATCCAGAGAATCCTCGATGAGGACTTTATCATCCTCAATTTGGTGGTAGGTTACACAACTTTTCATAATCACACTTCCTTAAACCAACAAACTTCTGGGTTCAAAAGCAAAGATATTCATTATGCAATTTTCCTCTCAAACTGATTTTTCTTAGTCTTGTGAAGTTGTTAATAAAGTACTTGAGAGACTATCTAATTTTTTTTTCTTTCTCACCAACAGTATGAAACCACAGACAAACATCTCTCTCCTGATGGGCAGTATGTTCCCAGAATCATTTTTGTCGGTAAGAAATGGTCATCCTCTTTCAACTGTATCACTAGCAATTACTTTCCATTTACAGAATAAACCAATGATGTAGCATTTGCTGCTGATAGTGTGATAATGCTGCTCACATGAATTGCCTTTAACTTGACCAAAGTCACTTAAGTAACTTAAACATGGAGAGAATAGTGAATAGCAAAGTAACAAAACAACAGTAAAAAAGGAAAACCTACCTTAAAACTGTATTTCTAAGTATTATAATTACCTATTTTATTTCATATTAAATCACAAAATTGTCCCAAAAATTATAAAGCTTATATGAGAAGAACCGTGAGGCCAAAATGCATGTATGAGGCCTCATTTGAAATGCAGCATCTTCCAGTTTCTGAAAATGTGCTCCTGCTTTAGCATGGGGACAAAACACAACTGTCACTATGTCAGCCCAAACATGAAGGATGGATGAAAATGATTTGTGGGTTCCTGCCATGCTCAGTGTTAGAGCTACGAAAATCACCATATACATTTTACTTTCGGTCCACTAGATCACAGAAAAATGTGATCCCTCTGGGTCAAACTTTATGGCAGTTAGTGGTCAGTCAGACAGAAAAAAGGGGCCTGACATGTTTCAGCAAGGTTTTTTGAATTCATCAAAGTGTTACATTCATCACAATCTCTCTGCAGATCCCTCCATGACAGTGAGGGCCGACATCACCGGCCGCTACTCCAACCGCATGTACGCCTACGAACCAACAGACGTCAAACTCTGTAAGTGCTCTGGGTATCTGACATATCCGGCATATTCTACACTTCACTGCCATCTGTCCTCAGCCAACAGGCTCTTTTCTGTATCTGTAAAAAGACAGCGCAGATGAATCTGAATTCCATCTAAATGTCATTGTCATCCCCCCCCTTCAGTGCTGACCAACATGGAAAAAGCGAAGAAGCTCCTGAAGACCGAGCTGTAGAGCGTCAGGCTGAGACACGTGCTTGACATGTGACCTCGGCTTTGTCATCAGAGGCGCTGATGCCGTGCTGTCGCTACAGTTTACACCTGGAAAACTAAGCACTGGAAAGTCCTTCTCTTCTACTGTTTTCCTCTTTGAACTACCCACCTGCTTCTCTTCCCTTTTATTGTCCAATTAATGTATTGCTGTACATCCAGAATGCCTTTTTAATAAATGTTGATGCTGTTCACACACACAAGACACCTGCCTTTTCATTCTGCCACAAATACACCGACATGAAGAATATGTATCTTGGAAAAAAGAGGTTTGCTACTTGAACTATTACAGCTACTCTTACAATTTATTGAAATAATACGTTTGTTTTTTTTTGTTTTTTTTGCATATTTAGCAATAGAAGTAAATGGATGAAACATTCAAAATCACTGGTATGATCCTTTAAGTTGAGGTAAAACTCTAATTGGGTGGTAGTAAGTGGGAGGCAAAAAAGGAAAAAAGACAGAAAGAAGTACCAAAAGCTGTACAAAACAAAGTGCAGCCAGATTCCTCCTCCACTCTCAGGTGACTGACTTCATGCCCATTGTTGGAAAGTATAATACCAAGCTCAAAGCATACGTATGTACAGGGGCGCCGCCAGGAATTTTGGGCCCCATGAAAAAAAAAGTATATTTACTCGATGATGGTTTAATAATTTTATATTAGTTTTTACCTATTTTTTGGGGCCCCTGTCATGCAAGGGCCTTTGGAATTGTCCTAACTTTTCCCCCATATACGGCGCCCCTGCATACGTAAAAGTGAAGCTTCTAACTTCAAACTTTCATTGAAGAGCTGCTCATTTGACAAGCAACATGCACACTTTTTTCACTTCTGGACTGCTCCTACTAATACTGCAAACTCATGTTCATCATGGCTGCCATTATTTTTTATTTCTCTCACAAACACACCTATGATTCACTTACTGTGCATACACACTTATTGTAGGCCTCTGTTCTAGCTTTTGCAGGACAGAGGCCCTCTGGAGTGTTCGCTCAAATGTAATGCATGCTGGGACACATGCCAGTAAGCTAACAATAAGTTTCTTATTCAGCTGTTATATGATCGGATCAGTGAACGTTCAGCGAAATGTTCCCTCAGCTTATAAGAAATTCCCGTTCTTGAAATCATGTTTGTAAGTTACAGAGCTGATACATGTAGGTTAAAATTTAACTATTAAAAACTCAGAAATGTGGTTAAGAGTCTATGCATGAAACCTGGTGTGAGTGTGTGTGTGTGTGTGTGTGTGTGTGTGCAGTGGTGTGTTACGCCTGCCCGGTGCAGCTCTGGTTCACATCCTGGATAGGCGGGGCCAGGCTGCGGGAAAGCTTGTTCCTTTTGCCTGGCTCCTGAAGCTCAGCTGCAGCCATTGTGCTGTGTGAGGAGCGTGAGCGGGCACAGAGAGCGTGGCAGGCACCGGTTGGTCAGGACGCCAAGCACCATTCCCCCCTTTCTGTGGGAAGCTATGATAATGACACCTCCTGGAAGCCAATAAATGCATCCATTTACACAGGCAGCATGCTGGGATTCAGTCAGACCGGTCTGCAGTGTCCAGCACACCCACTCCAAATCCCTGGCTTCCCCTTAAGTGTCCCCTTAAGCAACTTCACACTTGGAAAAAAACCCTTTGTTTCCATATTGGAGGGCAGTGCCACACCCATTGTCTGGCTCTGCTCCATCACTCTGATACTGACATGCTTTTGGTTTATGGCTGCAGCATCACATCAGATAGAAAATATTTCCATTTAGTATCTTCTTTTAAATCTCTTCAATGGATCTACACTGAAATATTTCCTCTACTATGTTTAATTTTAATTTATTTATTTTTTACATTTTTAGAGAACTTGTTGCTGTCTGTTGTGTTGTACTTCCTGCTCTGCTTTGTACATGGTATTTATTCATTCAGTTTATTTAATTATTTAGTCCATTTAAAAGTTCTACAAAAAATTCTTCTTCTTTTAATGAATTTCTTCTGTTGCTATGGTTCCTGCCCTTTTTATTTTATTATATCCATTATTTATTTACCTATTTTTTTATTGGTTTATTTTTCAGGGACAATACACAATAAAGACATTAGATATTGTTTGTAACCTTGTTGTTGTAACCATGTTTTTTTAATTTCCTGCTCTTTTTTGTACATGGTATTTATCCATTCATTCTGCCATTCTTTATCCATTTAACTTGTCTTTTTTTATCTTTGTATTAGCACTTTGTGTCTTTGACTCAAAAAGTGCTATACAATTTTTTTGCTATTATTATTGTTATTGTTATTATTAAATGGGAATTATATAAAAATATAAATGGGATCTTTGTAAAAGCTTTGGAATATATTTTATATATGAACATATTTTGTGAGGGGAGACACAAATATGAACAAATTTCCATAACAATAATAATATACTATAATTTCCATAAAAATGCTGAAAAAAAGCACAGCCCTTTTCTGAATTTTTGGTGGATGGGAGACCAAAAAATAAACTAAAATAGCATAAAATAAAATAAAATAAAATAGAATCAAACAGTGGGGTGGTTTTCTTACATTGGTGTTTTAATGTGATTTACAGTACAAAGGCTCAGACAGGTACATGGTTAGTAGAGTTGTCACTGCAGTTCTCATAGCTTATGTTAGGGAGACTCATGCAAAAGGCCAAACACACAGCACACCGCCAGAAGCAAGACAAACTGGTAGAGCTGTAACC
>OMLB01063409.1:57175-83865 GCA_900302555.1 Myripristis jacobus | reverse complement strand
CAGCACTGCAGACCATCTGAAATTATAAGATGAACACTATTAAACCAATCAACGCACAACACAAGCAATGTACAGTGTCCATTAATTGACAATATCAAGAAGTCATCTTCACCTAAACATTAATGCTGTGAAAGGATTTCCTATTCACAAAATCCACCTCATGGGCACCTGAGGGGGATTTTATCTTGATGTGCATGCAGAGGAGCATGGAGCATGAGGAGCAAATATAAGGATAAGATAAGAGGAACTTTATTTATCCCAAAGGGAAATTCAATTAAGTCAGTGAGGTCATTTATCAAAGTGTTATAGAGTCTGATGGAGTTACATTTACACAATTTCACTCACATCTGCAGTCAATATCACTTACAATTTCAACTGATTAATAATCAGAGTACAACTACGTTTTCGGAGATGTTAATTAGCTATTTGGATTGTAATTGTGATGTTTCAGCGGAGCGGTGAGTGTGTATTTGCGCACTACTTACGCATTCAGGCGGTCTGCAGTGCTTTGCCACGCTTTCTCTCGTTGTTTATGGCAGTGGCCGTGTTGCCCTTCTTTTTCATTTGATCCTTCACCTCCTCGTATGCCTCCATGAGGATTTCTGCCTCTGTGGGGGAGAAATATGCTGCTCTCGCTGCCATGGTGAATCGGTGAATCTGTAATCGACTATTTGAGGAAACCGCGAGCGCGCACTTATCCAGGATAGGTTTCAGCCAGCTTGATGAATCCGTGTCTGCTCATCCCGGCTTGGTCTTTGTGCAACCAATTAAGCCTGGACGCTCTTGTTTTGGATTCGTTGAGCTCGGCTCACTCACTTATCCCGGATGTCTTAATCCTACTTTTGTGCAACGGGCCCCAGGCTAATAATAAAGTTATGTTTATATAGCCTACATGACGGCCACTATGTGTCGCAGTTTCCTGTCTTTTCAACAGCAAAACCAAACTTTTCTTGGCGGAGGGAAGGAGGGATGTGAAGTGTGTGTGACTATGCGATTTAAGCTCTGGCTGATCCTGCCTACGCAGTCATTGTACCCAAAGTGTTGCAATATAGGGCCGTCTACGCTATATTAGACATTGTCTGTATACACAAATATTAACTTTGATAGAAAAATCCTCCTTAAGAGTGGTGTTTCCAGATTCTCTTGGTCTTCAGGTGCCATCAAGTGGGATCCCTGGTCGTAAGTCCGTCACTGACCAATCAGCATTCATTAGCAAATGCTAGCGTGTTATGGCCAACAACAGCCCAACCTGCAGGAAATCGAAAGGATATAAGTTCTCACTAATTTCACTTTTAACCTATAATCCACATTGAACTTTCAGTATCTACAACAGTATTTGCGATTTTTCAACCATAAACAGGTGTAAGAGACAAATTTAGCCTTCTAGCTCCATAGAGCCGCATTCATTCTGCACTCGCCCGCAGTCACCCCCAGTGGAATTACGGTGGAACTGCAACCAAGTTCGATACAATGGGGGTTAATGGAGAGTCGTAGACAGGCTCTGGTATGACGCTGCGGCTCTCCCATAATGCACCGCACTACAGGCTAGAAAGTAAACAGGAGTTCATGATGGCTGCCGACAGTGATGTGAGTATTAAACCAAATAACTCTTAGACAGCAGCGGCTCGACGGCATGTGTCTAAGCTGGCATGTGTAACAAGTCCTAACAACCAATACAAAAGAACTCCTATTGAAACAGGGCCGTTTGTTTGTTTCACAGCCCGAGTCGGAGGTGTTTGAGATCACCGACTTCACTACCGCCTCGGAGTGGGAGAGGTAACTTCGGCTAGCATTAGCCATCTGATCTTAGTCATCACTGCTTCACTGGCGAAACCTGCTGGCTAATATTCCGCACTGAATCACTGTGTGCATGACATGTAGTTAGTAAGTCGGTATTTAGTTCGACACGTATTAACAAGTGTGAAGCTGTTTGCTGGCTGTCACTACCAGCCAAAGGTAGCTCATTTACAATACGTGCAGTACGTCTTCATTTACCCACACATCTGGCACCACCACACAAGCTAAGTCGCTCCTTGTTTTGAGGTCTGTGTATCATTGTATTACCTTGCAGGTTCGTGTCGCGAGTGGAGGAGGTGCTGAACGACTGGAAGCTGATTGGGAGCTCAGCAGGCAAATCGTCTCCCGAGAAGGTATTCATGCACATTCACCCTAATCCTCCCAGTTAGAGGGATGCTGCTGCCAGGACACACTCACTACACACTTTGCATGGCTCTTCTTTCCTTCTTTCCTACACAGGGTGAATACACCAGTGGCATCTGGGAGGAAAAGTCTAAGGACATTAACTTTGCAGACTTTAAGTTCTCCATAACTCATCACTACTTGAAGCAAGAGTCTGACGAAGGCGATGGGAAGGAGGAGCCTGAGGAAGGTACAGTGATGTTTGCCATAGTTCTTGACTAGATGAAATGCAAGATTCACTAAGGCTGGGACGATAGGCTATCTCCCAATTAGATACTGTCACAATACTGGAGTGCTGATTTGAAGTATTCATTTGATTCTGCAAATATGGTGATTCAATAACACGATTTATTGTAATTTTTGTTTTTTGAATTATCCTCTAATTAAGTGGTTTCCCACATAGTCCTCAAGGCCCCCTGTCATGCAGGTTTTTGTTCCAGCTCTACTCTTGCACTCCTGACCCAAATAAGGCTCACGCACCTTCACGTTCATCCAGTACAGGTAGACCTGTTTCAGCCAATGAGCATGAAGCCCTTGAATGGATCTGGTGTGAAAGAGTAGGGCTGAAATGAAGTCCTGCAGGACAGGGTGGTTTGAGGACTGGTTTGGGAACCACTGTTCGAGTTTGTGGTTATAAAGTTTCATGATGCTGTGATTATCTTAAAGGTCATGATAGGTTTATACATTGACTTCAAGTTTTAAAAATTGGTCTAACTACAATTAAATGGCTCCTATGGCAGCTAACATCATCACACATGAATCAAATGTGGCTCACACTTTTGAAACACAAAGGTGTGCAATTACACAAATTACATTTCTGTTACAAAACAGAGAAGAAAACTGCTGCTTTGCTTTCAACATGACCAGATCAAAGTTACATCAATCACACTGCAAGGCAGGAAGTACTCACTCTCGAATAAAAAAAAAATAAGTTTGTGGTAGTGATGCTTAAGAACGTTTTTGAATGAGAGCTTTGACAAATGTAACATTCAAGAACAAATATATAATTTTTACATTCAGCGCATATCCACACATTTGTTTGCATTTGGTCTCAGATCTGCGATGTCCCACCAGTTGTAGAGCTTTTGGTTTTGCTTACCATGGTTGCCACATATAATAGAACAAGACACCAGTCACATGATTGTTGTCTTTAAACAAGAGGTGACATCACTTGTCAATACAGTTCAGTCTTGTGTTTTGAACTTGACATCTGTAAGGATAACAAGTGAAATAATGTGTAGAGGCAACTTAATCAATCCCCTTAGAGCTGTTGTTTGACACAACATTGATTTATCCATTCAGATGCCTTCCCCCTGGCCATGCAGGACCTCCTGTGTATGAACAATGACTTCCCTCCCCGTGCCCACTGCCTGGTCAGATGGTGAGTTCATTCACATTGGCAGTTAAGTGTTAAAATAAGTACAGTTAGTTTAGCAGATCTTCACCGTGAAGTGATGAAACCATAAACACCAAAAGGTGGTTGCTGATGGAAATGGCACAGATAAGATCAGTGCACAGTTGAGCAATTTGCCTAGTGGTTGGTCACATGAAAAGGGTCTAAAAAAAATTCCATCTCCATCATATAAATCAACATTTCATTTTCATTCATAATAGTAATTTTTTTCCCTATAAAAAATAAACAAAAGCTCTTTATTATTTAGAAGTTTCACAATTTCAGCACCTGATAAAAAGTGAGTCATCTTACTTTACTTAATGCCAGAGCCCTGCTGTCACTCAGTATAGATGGTGTGTGTTTCAGTGTAAGCATGGAGTCTTGGGTCATTGAGTAAATGATCCTCTTCCAGACACTTTCTTCACAGTCTGAGTCAGATCTGCATCTATGTCCTGAGCCCTAAAACTTTGATTGGACTTGATTGAATAAAGGCAAAAGTGCATGAATAAAATAGTTTACTGTGAATGCAAATGCTTTAAATTAGTATGGAATTATTACATATAGGGCTGTGCGATATGATGATATATAATGTGATGGTAGAAAAATGTCAGTTGTTCCATGTTTCACTCTTATCATTTATTTCATTGTGTCACAAATCAACTCTTTCTGGTAATTTATTATGGGAGTTTATGTTCTGTAGTTTGGACGAAGCTTTGCATTCCTCTGCACTGCAGCCTGAGCGTAGGCAACATAAACTGACAGCCTAACAAACATAATAACACAGTGTAGTATACATCCTGTGTGGAAGTGTAGCGGTAGCGGTCGACACGGTGCGAGTGTCACACTTCACTGGTCACTAAAACACTGACAACAGTGTCATTTTATTAACTCTGTGCTAATGAAGCTCCAATAAAAACAGCAGAACTCATGGCTGCATCCACAGAGACAAAACGTCCACTCCAAAGCAATGTTTTCATTTATTTCTCACTGTGAATTTAGTGACTCCTTGCACTCTGTAGAATTTGGGAATGAGCCACCAAAATCAGAACAGATACAGAACAGATAGGTAAAGCTCCTGCTTGATGAGACATGCAAACTGGCATCATGTTGTCTTCATCAACCGGCACAAAACACAGAAGTCCCAGCAGCAGCCTCTGCAGGAGCCACACACACACCTGCAGCACAGTTATGGCGGTGTTTTGACAGACCACTGACTTTTTGATAAAAGTAACCACTCTTGGTAACTGAAGAAGCAGCAGGCCATAGGGCACACTGATGCCTGGGGAAAAAATGTGCCAACATCAGGAAACATGTGCACACCACTAACAGACTCCTTTCATCATTACACTTCATGTTTTGATAACTGCTGAACTGATAATCTGCAAAGGTTCCAAATAAAAGGAGAAAAATACTAAACTATGATTAAGTACCTTTTATCTGTCAAGTATATAATTCAAACTGTAATAAGAGGTCTATCCATGTTGTCATCTTACATAAACTTTTATTCACGTAACTTATAGAAAATTTGCTACATCGTAGTATATATTATCAGGATATGAAAATACTTATATTGGGTTATGAGATTTAGGTCATATCGCAGAGCCCTAACTGACCCCTGCATTTTTTGTCAGTTTAGCCTACATGGTCCTCATAGTTGGTCCTGTTGAGAACCATAAAGACTGAACCATTAAATTTTGTGCTTATTACACTTTTTTGAACTCCATCAACAGAGTTGGACAGGGGTTATGTATTCTCTCCATTATATTTTTTTGTGTTTGTTAGTTAGTTGGATTAGATATCTAAAGTTATGAACAGATTTGCATGAGACTTGATGAAAAGGCTGGTCATGAGCCAAGGGACAACTGATTAGTTTTCCACTCTGATTGGTCAAAATAGGGCATGGCAGTGGGCATAGTTGGGATGTAAAAATGCATGTCATTTTCAAATGGATTCATGGAACATCATTAAACTTGATGGAAGGGTTGGTCATGTGGCAAAGCAGCACAGATTAGCTTTTCACAGTTCACATCCACGGTTCTTGGCCACCGTAGGAGAGAGACGTGATTACATGCTGCAAAGGACCTGGGCTCAAACGCAGGATGCTGCGATCAGGACTCAGCCTTAACAAGAGGTACGTGCTCTACCACATGAGCTACCAGGGCGACCAGCTGTTGATTTAAAATCTCACAATTGGTTGGGCTGTCACAGAGGAAAGGTGTCTCCCCACTTCCAGGTTCATTGTTGATGCTTTCATTTCCATATTAATATTTGGTGGTTGGCTCTTGATTATGAATGATGTGCAGTGTTTCCCACACATATGTCATACGTACATACGTATTAACGGCTGCCCAAGTACATATCAACCCCATAAATGCAGTGATGCTTAACAGTACATATCCTTGGTCCCTGACACATTAAAATGCCAAAATCACCATCGATGCAAACAGGGGATGCACCCTGTTCTTACAGTGATAATGCTAAAGCAACGCCTAATCTCTCCATCACTGAACAGGATTGGATGACTTCGTGAAGGAGGCTGATTCAAAACAGAAGGCCTCAGGCTGCGGCTGCTATTGAAATAAAGAACATTATCCCACAGGGCACCGCAGTATTCTGGAGTTAACAGCAAGTGCACCCAAGCATCCAGTTAACTTTGGTTTTCAACCCAATTCACAGGAAGATGCGCGACTTGAGTTGGCAAGTAAATTGTATTTTTTTTTATTCAAACAAATGTGTGCCAGAAGTTACACGATTCATAAAATGGATAGTCGCTGCATAACTTCCAAGTTTGTGTGAGTGGGAGGCAGCAATTTTGCTGGAACTGAACTGAAAGGTTAAGTCACTTTGTTTTGAATCAACCCTCTTATATCTGCATATCTTCATTGCTCATTACATTTCGACTCATGTTACAGTTTACTTTGGTTGCTCACTGAGTGACTCAACCAACTGGTGTCTGAATCATTGAACTAAGGATATCTGCACCTCTATGTCCAAACAAACGGCTTGTAAATCTTTACATTCCCTTAGGTGCCTTTTGTCTTATTCTGACCTGGAATAATATGCAATGGCCTTGATGATATGTTGTGATTAGAATATCTGTGATTCTATGAAATAAAAATACAAAAAATGCTTAATTATTAATTGCACAAATTATGATTGAACAAATTATTCTTCTGTTGTTCAGTTTGTAAATACAACAGTACTTCAAAGTGAATTGACTTTCAGGGTTAGAATATAACATAAACAGTAAAACAAAATAAAATCAACATCAAATCATCAGTGCAAATCTAAACAGCCTCCAATGCAAAAAAGTTATCTTTTCATTTTTGTGCAACAACGTGGCCATGCTAGGCTAAAGCGAAGTAGTTTGTCTGTAATTCCTGGCTCTCCTCATACACCTCAGGTGCTTGTTCTTGAAGGAGCGAATGTTCTGTCTTCCCCTTTGCTGTCCCTGCACTGAGTAATGATGAGAGGAAGACAGCACCACTACTGTCCTACATAACTGCTGGGAGGGGAGCATAGCATATCATACAGTAGAGCAAAAATGGGTGAACTATGCTCTAATGTATGATGAGCTGTGAGACACAAGTGTGTTTAGGAGTGACGATAAGCAGGGATGTAATATGAGTGGACAGACAATGTGAAAGGAAATTTTACCTTTTCCAAGTAAGATAATTTGTGATATGACTTTTGATATTTGGCTTGTCTTTTGTATTCATAACATTTTTGCTTTAATTGTTACTAAAGCTGTCGATCTTCAAACCATGTAAAGCACATTATTTTCTTTGACTTTTCCACCTCGGTGGTCTCCCCTTATAACTATGCTATAAACATAAGCCACAGAACTATCCAAAAGGTGGTGATGTACTGTAATTTATCTCATTAGATAGATAGATAGATAGATAGATCTTTATTGTCATTGCACAATCATATACGGTATAATAATACAACGAAATTAGGGCTCAGTACTTTCGGTGTAGGGGAGAGTAGAAAGCATCGTGCAACCTGCTAGTTGAATAGCCGAGTCCGGTACAGGTGGCTGCAGCCATTTCTCTGATATCAGAAAAATGCAGCAGTCACGGAAACACTCGTTGGATGCGATGTGCAGGCGCAGTTCGTCGATTTTGTTAGTTATGGACCTGGCGTTGAAAAATGCTGGGAGGCGGCGGCTTAAAGGGTTGTCTTTTCAGCTGTGCTAACACACCGGCCCTGCAGCCTCACTTTTGTTTTGTTTTGGTGTCCTCCGGAATGTCCTGGTAGCAATGAAAGTCCAGTGAAATTAGTATTTCGCAGCGTAATCCCAAGCTCAAAGGTCCTGACGACTGTTGTTTCCTTTGTTTGTTTGCGTTTCCTCTTGAACTTGTCACTGGAAAGAACTATCCACGGAGACCCCGGTGTTCTAACGGTGTCCTCCGGAATGTCCTGGTAGCGATGAAAGTCCGGTGAAATTGGTATTTCGCAGGATAATCCTAAACTCAAAAGGTCCTGGCGACTGTACGCGTACATTGCCCAACATATGGTGGTGTTTTCAGCTAAAAACACAACCGTTCACACATACAAAAACATAGAATACGGCACCGAGAGTGGAGAGCTGTAAGCCGCTGCGTCTATGCGCGCTGCCATGGCAACCCACCATTACTTTTGTTAACTGAGGTTACACTGAGTTCAGGACTGCCTGCCTACAGTGTAGGGCAATGTCTGTATCATCCTGCTAACAAAGGTCACAAAGTTGCAGTTTACACCTCTACCAATAAGAGCCAAAGCTGATAATTAACCAGGACTGTTGCAGAGTTCATGGTTAATCTGTCTGCACCGATCTCAAGTTCCTGACAGTAGTAGGACTTTAGGTAATTGTAAAAGGGGCACAACACACAGCCCCCTTCTTCCCTCCTCAACTACTCACTGAGCCAATAGCAAGAGGCACACAGTTGACTGATGATGAATGAAGCTGTCCTGCTCCAAAGTTTACTTCAATGACCCGACTTCACTTTTATGTCATAGTATAAACTCTGCTGTTTACGATGGGGTTGACAAGAGGGTAAATACACTTAGCTTAGCTCAACACCCTGCCTACAAAATGTCTTAAAGGAACGGTGAATGAAAAAATGTCTGAATTCATTAGATTTTTTAAAATTTATCATTGGGTTTAGAAATCACCATCTTAAATTCTTTCTATGCAGAAAGGCTTGTTATTTTCTCCTTACTCAAACTACTGGTTTTGCTGGTGAGGGATTAAAAAGCTACTTTCACACCTATGGGCTGGGAGGATCAGAACACGACCTCAGGTTTTATTCCTCCTGCGCCTGTTTGATTGACTCTTCAACTGCACATGATATCCTCTGCTAGCATGTGCTAGCTTCAACAAACAATTAGTTAGCAATTAACTCTTAGCTGATTAGCACAATATTATACGCTCCAAATACACAATTGTCACAGCACGCGGTGTCTGATGGATAACATCCAATAGAAAGCTACGAAAATAGCGTATTTGGAAAAAAGGAAGTCTATCAAGGTGAAACACCATGCGGAGAAAACTCTTTCCACAGCGAGAGTGAATCTGGGGTTGGCTTTCACCTGCTGGTGAGCACTGAGGGAGAGGATGAGGATGAAGAGCGACCTGGTGCTGGCCTGTTTTTTGTGGGACAAGTAGGTGCTGGCAAGCATTTTTTTTTCCTAGGACAGCGAGGGAATGTTTTGTTTACAAAACGCAACCGACAAATTCAAGTAATTGTGCCTTTAATGCTGTCAACGGTTATCAACGCAATTTTGAATTTACCACCTCATTTCACACAGCCCTAGATACAGCTCCTATCTAGCAATGTGAGATATGACAATATACATCATGGCACAAGAGAAAAGTGTCTATCAATTGAGATTTTCTGCTATTGTTTTCATCACTGTAGTCACAAAAGCCACATTTTGGCAGTATTTTACGTTACTGAGTCAGAGCTCCTGGTGGTCTTGAAAGCATTATTACTAGAGATTGAATCACAAACATGTAGGAGCCTGACACAGAGCAAAACTCCCTGTGACACTCCAATACAAAAAAGGACTCAGACCAGCCAAGACATGATGAGGAACTAGTACACAAGAAGGTACACTGGATATAATAAGTATAAATCTGACACTGACAAGAGAACAACACTTTGCAAAGTATGCTGCAGGTTCCCATCCAGCACAACAAACCTCCTCTCCTCTACCTCTTACATAAGAACCACTAAAGCATTACAGGGAGAGAAGGAAGATGTGAGCCCATGGAAGGCAAGAGTTGTAAGCAAAAGCAAATCTCAGTTCTGTTCAATGTCACTTCCAAATCTGGTCTGGCTCATCTGGTTCAAATCTGGTCTGGGACCTTGGTCACATCATTCAGCCCATTCTCTCTAAGTTTCCTGTCTATCTCCACTGTTAACTACGGTTGGGTGATATGACTTAAAAGTCATATCACAATATAGGTAATTTCATATCCCGATAATGATATATATCACAATATAGCACATTTTCAGAAAATTATAAGAATAGTTTTTATAAAATAATCTCATGAAGAAGTCTATTTCTTCTTACTTTTTAAATTATATACTTGACATATAAAAAGTACTTAATCGTATTTTACTATTTTTCTTCTTTTATTTGAAACCTGTGCAAATTTTCAATTCAACAGTAAACAAAACATCAAGTATGTAAAATACAAGTGTAATAACGGAAGGAGTCTATTGCCGATCTGTACATGCTTCCCGATGCTCACATATATTTCCCAGGCAACAGTAGTGCCATCAATGCGCCTTATGGAGCAATACTACTTAAGTCAGTTATCTAGACCATTTACTTGTGTCAAAACCCTACCCTGCAGGTGTGTGTGGTTCCTGCTGAAGCTACCACCAGGGTTTCCTACTCCTCTCCAAAACTGTACCTGCACGTAGGGCGACACAAGGCTGCTGAAGTCCACTAGACTTTTTGGCGTGACCTCTGTGTTTTGTGCCGGTTGATGAAGACAACATGATGCCAGTTTGCATGTCTCATCAAGCAGCTGCAACTGAGGAGCTTTACCTATCTGTTCTGTATCTGTTCTGATTTTGGTGGCTCATTCCCAAATTCTACAGAGTGCAAGCAGTCACTAAATTCACGGTGAGAAATAAATGAAAACATTGCTTTGGAGTGGATGTTTTGTCTCTGTGGATGCAGCCATGAGTTCTGCTGTTTTTATTGGAGCTTCATTAGCACAGAGTTAATAAAATGAAACTGCTGTCAGTGTTTTAGTGACCAGTGAAGTGTGACACTCACACCGTGTCGACCGTTACCGCTACACTTCCACACAGGATTTATATTACACTGTGTTATTATGTTTGTTAGGCTGTCAGTTTATGTTGCCTACGCTCAGGCTGCAGTGCAGAGGAATGCTAAGCTTCGTCCAAACTACAGAACATAAATTCCCATAATAAATTACCAGAGAGAGTTGATTTGTGACACAACGAAATAAATGATAGAGCAAAACACAGAAAGATAGATGTATTTCTACTGTTGTACGATATATATCATCATATCACACAGCCGTACTGTCAGCTATCACATAATTGTGAGAATGCACCAAAATAAATATTTTAAAACAATTAATCTCAAATAATGCTGCCACACAGTCAAAATTCAGTAATTTTCATCAAATGAACGAATCCATAGCCAGGCATGGAAGTTGATTCAGCTGCAATGAAGTACTGTCATAGCAACAACGTCACTACAAATAAAAACAGACTACATTTTCCTTGACTATTACTAAATTATTTTAACTGTGATGCTTTTGTGTGAACAAATGGCCAAATTACACACAGAAAATAAGATCACTGAAAATCCATGTGTGCGTTTGGCAGAAGGCAGCATCAATATTTCAAACACAACCTTTAACCCTCCATGAGCAGGAGTCTTTGAAAACATAAACAAGGAATTTCAAAGCACCTTTTACTTCCAGGTCACATGCTTGATGGCAATAAAAATGCCAGTAAGATGAGCTCAAAGTTCAGAAGTCAAATCCAACACATGGACACAGCCTTGATAAAAAAAAAAAATAATATAGTTTTTCAAAGGTTTGACTGTTACAATCTCAGATTGCAAAGTGTAGTCAAACATTGCTGTGGCAGAGCACTGTGAGACAGATATTTACAGTACAGAACCCACAAACATAAAAGCTGTTTTAGCCAAAATATTGTCATGCTCTAGTTAGGCTGGACCCTGCTGGCTCTTTGGGGACGTCAGTGACTCCATTCTCTTTTGTGAATAAGGGTCAGGCACAGTGAATGGAAGCTGAAGCCACTTTTTCAAGGCCTGAGTAATTTGCCCTTAGCCAAATGATACACGGTAATGAGGATGCAAGTATACTGACTGAGCTCATGACAGGATAAATGCTGTACTTGTGTAACCGATTACACTGTCCCTTTAGCATCCTATTTATTTCATTATTAGCGGGATTTTCTTTTTATTTGGACAAGTTAATTAAAGAGACAGCTTCTCACTTTGAGGAGGTGTTTGCTGCAGTGGTCTACCACACTTAACTAGGTAGCTGGGAAGCCACCCCCCATCCCCTGCCATTGAGGTAAATTCATTCATTTCAGCCAACACGCCAAAGTTGTCAACTTGAATGGTGAGGGAAGACATTAATCACTGCAGTGCCTGTGGTCAGGTGTCCCGTCCAGCCTGGGAAGCATCAATTACCACACTTACGTGGAGCTATTTCGCTAACCTAGCTTGTGAGTGCAACACTAAATACCGTAATGTCAATGCCCTTGCTTGCAAAATGGCAGATATGCCCTAGCTTTATGGAAATTACATCCCTGATCTGCAGCTGAAGTCATCGTCCCGCAACAGACTGCACACTTTCTGCCTGTGTTTACACTTACGAAAGCAATCACTGCATTTCAGCGGCGCGCCGATTTAGCAAGCTGGCTGCCGATGCCAAGATGACTAGCTAGCAGCTAACTTATCCACCGCGGACACATCAGCCGTTTCTAACCAAACTAAACTGCTGTCGCGCCGTAACCTGTGGTGATATTGCAGTCATTTTCACACATCTGTCAGGAGTTACTCACCTCTGTGTATGTGCAGGCTTCTCAAGGAGGCTCAGTTGCTTAGACGCGCTGATATCCACGGCTGCCTGCTAGCTTGTTGCTGGTGGGCAGCTAAAAGCTAGCTGCTAGTTAATTCCTACGTGTCAGTGCAGCAGTCTTGCTAGAAGCCTCGCCAGGGGAGACGTGGCTACCTACCAAACACGCAGCTGGAGAGGCTAACAAATTAAACACTCCACGGCGCAGTCTGCCTAGCAGTATGTTAACTAGAGATCAACATCCCGTTTCGTGATTTCACAACCACTGTTTTTTCCGCAGCCATCTTACTTAGACTGCTCTCATACACACCCACACGCAAGGGACGCTGTGACGCCCTCTGGACGCCGCTCCGCGCCCTGGCCGGAGCCGGGCCGGCCCGGGAACATGCCGGGGGAAGTTTGCTGTAGGGAAAAGGCACAGTGCTGTTTGAGCTGCACACTCGCTGTTTATGTGTGCATGAGGGGCCGCCGTGTAGCTGGGTGTCCTGTGTTGTGCTGTCTGCAGCACGTAATCAAAGCGAGAATCCAAACAAAAGTCATTTTAATTTCTTGTTTGTTTGTTTCTTGTAGGATGCCCATTTACTGATACCGTGACATCCAGCTAGTCTTCCCGGGGTCCAGAGTTTATTTGAAAATGTGTTACTTTGGCCTACAGGGTATTACATAGAAAATAGGTCACTATATTAAATATCACATAATACATACAAAACTTGTGTGTTTACGTTATCATATAATACATCACAAAAGAGTGGTTTCCACAGTTTTCATCTTTGAAAACTGCTACTGCCCCACACACACGCACGCACGCACGCACGCACACACACACACACACACACACACACACACACACACACACACAATTTAGTACATTGTACATTCGGTATTTTATTTTATATCCCAACAGGACTGCTCACTATAAGATTTCTATGTTTTGTCTTTTAGTGCATATAAAAATGATACAGAAACAGACTCTCTACCACCTGTTTGTGATGTATTTCATGATGATGTGTTGGTCAGTCATCATGCCACATTACATGTGCAGTACAAACCAAGATAGTTTGCACATCAAGCTAACTAGCTAGCTACCTTAGCTCTTCAGCTGGATCAATGGAGCTAATGGCTAGCAAGTTAACACATAGCTAAGTATGAAAATGGAACAAAGCTGAATATATCTATCCATATCAACACATCAGTCTTGTAAGTGTGTCATGTTTCAGCTGGGTAGCTGTGTCATGGGGCTGTGAGGTTGTGTAAAAATGCAGGGGAATACTTTTAAATGGCTACAACCTCCAACCCTCTCCTTTGAAAATGTTAGCCCCATTCTGTTCTGAGTGGCCTTCATTCTAATATCGAGTTTTAATAACTGGGATCCAAAATCCTAAATTTTCTTTGATGTCATGCCAAGTTAATGCAATGCTGGGACCCAGACTCATGTACATAGTTTGACTGAGTAGCTTACGAGTGGATGAACCTGTGTCCCAGAAATCTATGCCTCCATTTGGATCTTAATCTGAAAAACTATAGGTTTAAACCTACAAATCGCTGTTCCCTTGAGAGGCAACCATTCTGCTTGTTACCACCGCCAGCAATAGCTATAGAACAACAATAATAATAATAATAACTCCCTAAATATTCTTTAAAAACAGTTCATTTTAGACACTGCTGTCACACTGAGAAAATTCAGTAATTTTCTTCCAAAACTATGAATGCTATTTTGAAACAGGCAGTAAATCAGCAAAACTTATTGCATATAAATTAAGAAAACAGCAGGCAGAGAATGGAATATATAAACTATGGGATTCCCAAACTAATATGATTCATTGTAAATTAGAACACATCCAGGGCTGTTTTGAGAATTATTATGAAAAATTATACGCACAACCGCAAATAAAGAATGATGATAAGATAGAGTCCTTTTTGAACTCACTTGAATTACCATCAGTGAGAGAGGGTCAAAATAGACATCTAGTGGCCGATATTACTCCAGATGAATTGAATGCAGCCATTACAGGACTTAAGGCAAATAAAGCACCGGGAACAGATGGGTTTACGTCAGAGTGGTACAAAGCTTTTCGGGAACCGTTATTACCCCTGGTATTAAAGACTTTTAATCGGGTAATGGAAAAGGGAGAGATGCCACCTTCATGGAGGAAAGCCATTATTTCTATAATACCAAAGGAGGGGAAGGACAGTCTGAATTGTGCCAATTATAGGCCAGTGAGTTTATTAAACCATGATTATAAATTGTTTACCTCTATATTGGTCAGAAGAATAGAGAAAGTTCTCCCTGATTTAATTAATGTGGATCAGACAGGGTTTATTAGGCAGAGACAAACACAAGACAATATCAGGAGGTCCTTGCATGTTATGAGTCACATTGTAAATAAAAAAAATCGAGGCGGTGCTATTGGCGTTAGATGCCGAGAAAAGCATTTGATGCCATCCGTTGGACATTCCTATATAAGGTAATGCAGAGATTTGGCTTCCATGGGACTTTAATCAAAACCATACAAATCTTGTACAATAAACCAACAGCCAGAATCAAAATAAATAGAGGACTCTCGCGCTCCTTTGTGCTGCAACAGGGTTGCCGACAGGGTTGTAGTGCAAGTCCCCTCCTTCTCGCAATTTTTATGGAGCCGCTGAGTCAATGGATTAGACAGAAGAGGGAAATAAAGGGAATAGATATGGCTGGAGGAGTACAAAAGATAGCGTTATTCACAGACGATGTGTTGCTGTATGTAAGCCAACCAATACATACCATCCCAGTGTTGATGAATACCTTTGAGGAATATGGAAAATTCTCAGGATATAAAATAAACATCAACAAGACCCAGACCCTTACCTTCAACTACGACCCAGATCGGTCATTTAGGGAGAAATATTGCATTAACCCAGACACTGAGACGATGAAATATTTGGGAGTTATCCTGCCTAGGGATATAAGTAGATTATCAGCTCTTAATTATGACCCATTGATTACAAAAATACAGAGGGACTTGGAGAGATGGAACCTATTGCCCTTTTTGAGTTTGGGTTCACGAGCTGAATCAGTAAAGATGAATACATTGCCATGGTTGCTATACTTGTTCCAGACCCTACCAGTAGCAATAACATATCAACAATTCGTAGAGTGGGACAAATTTATATCAAGATATATTTGTCAGGTGAAAAAAACTAAAATTATTTATAAGACTTTGCAATTAACTAAGGAAAAGGGAGGATTGGCTCTGCCAAATTTAAAGGATTATTACAAAGCAGCACAAATTAGACCGCTGGTCTGCCTATGTAACCCATCATACAATGCTAGATGCAAAGAGATGGAGAGAGATATGGCAGTGAGGGTGCCTATACAGGCTATTGTGGGGGAGAGGGGATTGATAAAGCATCTGATGAAAAGGAAGACCAGTGGATACAATTGGCTCTAAAAATATGGCACGAGGTAATTAAATCAAATGAACTGAAAGAAATTGGAAGAGTGTTAAGATGGTGTGCGTTTGACATGGATTTTGCCCCAAATACAATGGATAGCAAGTATAGAGTCGGGAACAAGATCTTTATAGGTACTTACAAGTACGCCATCAAATTGAACAAATCATTACAAAGGATAATGTAGATAAGATAAATGCTGGGGTACTGAAAGTGTTTATTGTTGCATATAATTCAGATCAAGATTATTTCCAGACTATATATTGGTTTACAGGAATTAAAAGAACACAATACATTGTATATTAAAGAGAGATGGGAAAGGGAGGGCAACTTTGCTATGTCAGAGGAGGAATGGGAGGGAATGTATAAACAGCAATGGGAAACCACATGCTCCTCAAGTTTGGTTGGAAAAATGTAACAAGGTTTCTCATTTCTCCAGCCCAGAAAAAACATATCATAGTAGGAGCGGGTTGCTGGAGACAGTGTGGTTCAGACAATGCAAATCACCATCATATATTTTGGGGTTGCCCTCCCATATCCTCTTTTTGGTTCATAAATGTATGGAGATCTTACACATACAGATTCCACTCACATTTGAGACATTTTCAGACTGATCCAGCCCCGCTGCCTTACAGAGCGGCACAGAAAATCCTTCTTACCAAGTACAGTCAAGCTCTAAAATTCTGCTCTGACAAGATTTATTTATTTAGTCACTGCCTCACCTACTGTACTTAGCCTATAGTGCCTCAGCCTCTGTGGTCTTCATTGTATTTTATTTTATTTATTTTACTGCACTTTTCTAGTCTGTTTTTAATGTGGTTTTACTGTTCTATTGTATTATGTGTGGTTGTTTTCTATCAATTACAAGAAAATAGTTGAAACCAGAGATACCAACAGTTGGTGAATGGATGGAAATAATATATGAAATCTTGGTGATGGAGAGGTTGACATTCTCTCTGAGGTTACAGAAAGACAAGTTTGGCACATACTGGGCAAAGCGGTTTGAGTATGTGACCCCACTGAAACCATATTTGATCTGAAAACTAAACGGATGTAAAGAGTTGAATGACTAGGGTACACCTGTTTTATGGAAAATGCCTGTTTTGGAATGTTGTTGTCATTTTGTTTTTGTTTTGTGTGTTTTATTTTTATTTCTGTTATGTTTGAGGTGTGATTGCGAAGAAAGAAGTGTAAGAAAATAAGGTGGAAAAAAGGGGGATAACAAGGTATGTGCAGTTTCAGTGCAAACAATCAGTATAAAGTATAAAATAGGCACAATTTCCATGTGGATTACCGAATTACTTGAATTGTGATGCTTTTGCTTGAATCAAAGTAAAGTAATCCATTGTCAAATAATGACACGCTGAAAATAAGATCACTGAAAACACACTGGTCCAGGTTCACTGTGAGTACAGTTTGGCAGAAGGCAGCCTTTTGCAAGTAGGGAAATTCATTACGCCTTTTATTCTCAGGTCACATGCTTGACTATGGTAAGAATGTCAGTAAGATGAGCTCAAAGTTCATAAGTCCAGGCTGCCAGTCTGTTTGTTTATACCTTTAGCAGGTTCTGGATATGTAGTGGAGGAGTTCTCTGGGGTTAGGCTTTACAGCAGGACAGGTAATAATTCCCACAGGATGCAGGGCATCTGTTGTGGTTCCTTTCCATGGAGACCAGAATCACTAGGCAATGCTCAGGTAGACCTTGTTTATCATCAGGTAAAACAAGCAATGCTGCTTGATACAAGTCAACAGGGTTATGCAGACAGCTGGACTCAGCTGTGTCAAAGCAGGTAGAACTCAGGAGCACTTGATCAAGAGCAAAGGCCATCAGCACTTTGGAAAAAAATGTGTTAGTAAAATCCCCAGACTAACTTGAAGAGAATGGATAAAATAGATGGCGTTAACATTAACAGATGGCAGAGGCTGTTCAGGTGGCGTCAGATGCAGAAGGTGAACGAAGACAAGAGGGAAGAGGGGAAAGATGACAACATCCTGCAGGAAGTTAAACTCAAAGTGAAGTGAGTGTGTCCTTTTTTTTGCAAGGATGATTAACAGCATCCTTAACTCATAGGAAGAGCATTAGAGTCAATAGAAAATCATGACATTGTTCACACAAATTTAATGGTCAGACTAGGTATAAAGTTGTACATTCACATGGGCTCTCTGCATACTATTGATAAAGAATCTACAGTGCATGTTTTTGAAATTAACTTACAAATAGGTGTATTAGTGTTGACATATATATAACATATATAACATATAACATATATAACTAAAATGTAACTATGCAAATTCAGTGAATGTTTCAGTATATGCGCATTATTCATGTTTGTTTGCATAGCCACTAACTGTCTTTACTTCTCCATATCCTTGATTCCCTAAACATTCCCTGATCAGCTGGAAAGAATGGGTGGTCGATCCATCAGAACATTTCTACTACATATGGCTACGAGTCATGATCTTTCCAATTTTCTATAACTGGGTGATTATAATTTGCAGGTATATGTGATTTTAATAATGCCATAAAGAAATGAGGAGAAATGAAGTGCATCTTTCTCTTAAAGGGATAGTTCCATTAAATTTTGAACATGTAAAGAAATATACACAGGATGCTGTAGGGTGCACTGCATCTACAAGCTGAAGTTCCGTACATAAAAAGGTTCTTCAACCCTGGAGCAATCTAGGTAGGTGCTGGAAGTCAGGTTTTATATTTAGTCAAAGAAGACTAAAATAAATAAATAAGTAAAAAAAAAAATTAAATAGTGAAGTTATACTGATTATATTACTGACAGAGCTCCACTTCTCATAAAAAAAACAAAAAACAAGGCATTCTTATGCTGCCCTGAAGATGAGAACGTAAACAGGACACTTAATAGCAGTACTGAGATGTATACTCTATGGCAGGCAGCTACAGCAGTCGTTTCAATAGGTTTTCTATGACAACCCATTAATTGCGAACATGTGAGCCTTTAATACTTTTATACCAATGATATACAATTGTGGGAATAGTGTTGTTAAATCTTTGAGTGGATTAAGGCGGTTATTTTTAACAATGTTAGCTGAGGGGTCCATCTCAACAGCAGGAGGCTAACAGTTAGCATGTGAAGCATCCAGCCAGTGTCCAGCACTCAGTAACAATGAGAGGAAGATAGCACCACTACTGTCCTACAGAACAGCTGGGGGAAAGTAAAATAATTTCACATTTTACAAATTTGATGGACTATCCCTTTAATTTATAGTGGTCTGTTCTGATATTTTTACCCTTTTGAACACATTTTAAACCAATTTTCACAAGATTCAATATTTAGGCCATGATAATTTTACTTATTACTTACGTATTCCTAGGACATGCTTCCGATCAATTGATGTAAACTACCTTGCTGTGTGGCTGACATTGGACTACCTCTGTGACCTCATGTATGTGGCTGATATGATCGTCAGAGTTTGCACTGGTAAATGTTTTGTTCCTGTTACTTTTGCCTTATAATAGCATAGAATTGAGTGGGGTGTCATGGAGTCTCAGTGATTAGCTCTATGGCCTCCCAGACAAAAGACTGTAGGTTTTTCTTCCTGGTCCCTTCTTTGTGGAGTTTACATCTTTTCCATTGTGTTTATCTCTCCACACAGTCAGGTTGATTGCAGTCTCTAACTTTCGAATAGGTATGAATGCAAGTGTCTGTAATTGCCCTGTGATGGACTGGACACCTGTTTAGGGCAGAGCTTCTCAACCTTGGGTCCAAGAACCTCCAGGGGTCCTTGAGGTGGGAAATATGAAAATATGGGGAATATTTTACTGTTACTGTTATTTCATTGACTAGAAGTTAGTCCAATGAGAGAATTGGTAAGAGTCTGCCAATCTAACAGTATAGTTATGAAATAACCAAATTTGATCAGAACGGGATCCCTGGGACATCTTAAACACAGGTCTGCGGCCTGATGTGTATGAATTTAGGGGTCCTTGACACCAAAAAAGGATGAAAACCACTGGTCTAAGGTATTTCCTTGCCTTCAACAAAGTGCATGGTGGGATAGGCTCCAACAATCCTGAAAAGAAATAAAAGAAATGAATGAACTAAGTACCAAATTGAACTTTTTTTTTTTTATCCAAACCTGTATACTGCACTGTTGTAACTATTGTATCCTGATGCAGAATGTACATTATCATTCAAAAGTTTGTAATCACAGAAATTTTTATGTTCTTGTGTCTAGAAAAAGTTGTTTCTTTTTGGCAGTTTTTAAACTAAATCTGAACTGTAGAGATGCCAGTGTTAGTTTTACGTACTATAGCAACTGAAAGACAGATCACTGTAGCTTCAATAAACAGCACAGTGGTTTTTATTTGCATTTAATATGATGGCAGTGCTTTCTTCCAAATGAGCTCATTGGTATGATTATCTGGGAATGAGGTAACTGTGTATTGTTAGAACACTGGAGTAATAGCTGCTGAAAATGTGGCTCTGTGATCATATGTAACAGTCGTAATGTCCTGGCTGTATTTTTGATAAGTTTAATGCTTTGTCAATAAAAGTATCTGTTTCTTTCAAAAACAAAAAATGAACAGCTGTGAATCACTGAGATTCTTTTTCCTTTGAAAGAAATGTATACTTTCATTCACCAAGCATTAAACTTCCAAATCAAAAATATAGTCAGGACATTAATATTACTGTTTGACACAGCTGTTTTTTTATTCAGTATTTCCATATAATCACTAAGCCACATTTTCAGCAGCCATTACTCCAGTGTTCTAACAATACACTGTTACCTCATCTGTTCTCCAGCACCAAATTAATTGATTTATGAGCAAAGTCACTCAGCAACAACAGGCCTTTTTTACAGCAGAAAACAGAGGTGTTATTAATGATGTTGATGAAGATTCTGTTCCATGCAGGTCTCACAGTCTGGCTCCTGCTGTTGTTCATGCTGCTTCTCCTGAGAGACTCTGCTATACCTAAATGCAACAGAACCTTAATTAATGTCAGTGGTAGCACCTGTGTTTACCCTGCTATTTCATGTTAAAGTGGCTGCTGTGAAAAAAGTTATAGGTAAGGTAAAAAAAAAAAAGGTAAAAGTAAAAAACAGCGAAAAGGAAATAGCTTGCTCTAGTCTAGACACAAGAACATAAAAATTTCTGTGATTCCAAACTTTTGAGCAAAAATATATTTTGAGCAAGACAGGCACTGCCTGCTGCCAAAGTTTGTCCCAAGCTAAGCAAAGACTAGAATTACATTACATTACATTACATTACATTACAGAAACTGTAGTGTGGGGTTTGATTATCCTGTGCTGCCCACTCTAGGTTACCTGGAGCAGGGTATCCTGGTCAAGGACAGAGCTCAGCTGAAGAAGCGCTATCTGCGCTCCTCTCGATTCTTATGGGACATGGCCGCTGTGCTGCCCACTGACCTCTTGTACATTGTTTTTGGCATCCACACTCCCATGGTGAGGATCAACCGGATTCTCCGTACGCCACGACTCAGTGAGGCACTGGATCGTATGGAGACCCGAACCTCCTACCCCAACACCTTCCGCATCTCCAAGCTCATGCTCTACATCTTTGTGCTGATCCACTGGAATGCCTGTTTCTATTTTGCATTGTCCAGTTACATTGGCTTTGGAGCTGACCGCTGGGTTTACCCCAATATCACCAATCCGGTGTTTGCCTCCATGCGCCGCCAGTACTTCTACTGCTTTTGGTTCTCTGCCCAGATCTTCACCACCGTGGGCGACACACCCCTCCCTGATAGGGAAGAAGAGTACTTGTTTATGATTGCAGACCTGCTCATTGCTGTCCTGGTGTTTGCATCAATTGTGGGCAATGTTGGCAATGTCATCACTAGCCTGAGGGACCGTGATAATGTCTTCTTCCCTAACCATGAGCTGGTAAGTGGGTAATATTGGCATAAGTGTGGACTTCAGTCACATGACTTGGAATCAAGTCACAAATTGATGAATTTAGACTCGATTTGACAAAATAACAAAAGACTTGTAACTTTGACTTTAACACCATTGACTTCACTTGAACTTGAGCCTTTTGACTCGGAAAGACTTAATAATCGACCTTCCCCAAAGCCATAGATTAAAAATTATGCAATTAACCTATGCTTGTAGGTTCTCCAGTGGTATTAGGAAACCTAAGTTAAGTTACCCTTAAACATAGCAAACCTGACTTATCAACACTGAGCCACACCTGATCACCTGGTAGCCTAAATCTGATCAAACCAACTTTATTTATAACCAAATGATTAACAGTTAAGATGCATTAGTAAATTGAAATGGGGTGTGCTAATAGATCATGTGCAATAATGTCAAGATACAGGGCAGGCAGAGGTAAGACAAATTATTAAATGATTAAATTAAGGTTGCTAAAGACCACGTTATGACATATTTATAACTCAAACCTCTAAATATAGGATTTGACTTGAACTTGTCAGTTTTGACTTGTGACTTGATTTAGGACTTTAGACTTGACGTGAGACTTGAATGCAAGGACTTGAGACTTAATTGTGACAAAATAACAACTTGGACCCACCCTTGGAGATTGCTATCAAGGAAGAATAGGCTGAGGTAACGCTGTTAAAAGTGCCATGTGTAAGATGGGATCACCACTTTGTCATTCACATTCATAATTTGAAGCTAAAGGAATTAGGAATAAGGGAATCTTTCTATCTCAGGTGAAAGCCTACCTGCGGAGCCATCACATCAGTAAGGAGCTTCGCAAGCGTGTCAGTGACTGGTACCAGCATCTTCACATCAACAAGAAGATCACAAGAGAGAATGAAATCCTGCAGCAGCTGCCTGTCCAGCTGCAGACTGAGATCGCTGTCAGCGTTCACCTCTCCACGCTTTCCAAAGTCACCATCTTCCAGAACTGTGAGACCAGCCTGCTGGAAGAGCTGGTGCTCAAACTCACACCACAGGTCAAGGGAATTAAGAAAGAAAATTGCAAGAAAATTGCCATAAAAAAACAACAACCAGAAAAATTACCAAAAATAAATTTTTAAAAAGTTACAAGAAATTTACCTTAAAAATGCCTGAAGACAGTTATTAAAATTCATGTCATTTCATCCTAGACTCTCCCACATTGTTTAGTTCAATGGCAATTACAGAGCACTCTAGAAAGGAATGTGTCATTTTGCATTTGGATAAACACATGTGATGCAAAACCACATATTTTAAAGGGGTAGTTCACTCATTTTGAAAAATGTGACATTATTTCACTTCCCCCCTCACAGCAGTTATGTAGGACAGTAGTGGTGTTGTCTTCCTCTCATTACTTAGTGCAGGGACAGCAAAGGGGAAGACGGAACATTCGCTCCCTCAAGAACAAGCACCTGAGGTGTATGAGGAGAGCCAGAAAATACAAACAAACTACTTCGCCTTAGCCTAGCATGGCCACGTTGTTGCACAAAAATGAAAAGATACTCTCACACATACTCTTATAAAAAAAAAAAAAAAAAAATTGTAGAAATTACTAAGGCCATTGCATATTATTCCAAGTCAGAATATGTCCCAGAAAAGCATCTGGCATCTAATATAATGTTAAAAGGCATCTAATATAATGTTATTGCCTAAGTCACTCAGTATGATTTTCATAATGCCTTAAAAAATGAGAAGAAATGAAGAGCATCTTTTTCTTAAAGGGATAGTTCACCCATTTTGGAAACTGTGTTATGATTCCCCCCAAATTCTGAGTTTGATGATGTGTAGCAGAATTTTTATAGACTTTTAAAAAATAAATAATTAAACATAGAGCTATTTTCTTGTGCAGTCTTTGCTCTCTGTGCTGATATTTCAAATTCCTGTCATGCACTCTGTCTGTCTTGCAGGTGTACAGTCCAGGAGAGTATGTATGCAAGAAAGGAGATGTGGGCCATGAAATGTATATCATCAAAGAGGGAAAGCTTGCAGTAGTAGCAGATGATGGAGTCACACAGTTTGCTGTGCTGAGTGAGGGGAATTTCTTTGGGGAGATTAGTATCCTCAATATCAAAGGTACGTTTAGATACACAGTATTTCTGAAATTGCTCTCCAGGATGTTCATCTTTATAGTATTTATGCATTCATGTAGGTTAGTAGGTTGGACAGCAGTTAGATCCATAGGGCCATATCTCCAATCTGTATGGTGCATTGCCATGAATTGTCAGTACTGCAGTGGAATATCTCAAAATGTATTGGGTGGATCACCGTGAAATTTGGTGACAACATTCATGTTGGCTGGAGGATGAAATATGACCTACAATGTAGCACAGTGGTTCTCTTTTCGCAGTCATTTTTCTCTTGGCTTCTCAGTCATAGTGAACAAATGTCTTCTGCTATTTTTAAAATTCACATAAAAAAAAAAAAAAACTCACATACCGCCTGCAGTACTCTAGTGTACCTGTAGTGTAGGTGAATCCCCATTTGAGGACCACTGATCTAGCACCACCAGCAGGCCCAGCACGGCATCTGCATTTGAAATAGCATACGTGTTTCCAAACAGACCACAAAACATAAACCACATCAGTGTGTTCCAGTGTTAAGCTTGCATGAATGGGTACAGGTATGGGGCATAGAGTAGAAAAATGCTAATGTATTTATATACAAATGTCATGGATTATTACATTAGATTTTAAAGGATTCCCATTACACCTCCTTTCAGGCAACAAATCAGGCAATCGTCGCACTGCCAACATCCGCAGCATTGGTCACTCAGATCTGTTCAGCTTGTCCAAAGAAGACCTTACTGACGTGTTGTCTGAGTTCCCTGCAGCCAAACGCCACCTGGAGGAGAAAGGCCGGCAGATCCTTACCAAGATGGGCATGCTAGAGGACACAGGGGAGGGCGAAGCTGGGGAGGCAGAGAAAGTGGAGACCAAGTTAACTAGGCTGGAGAGCAACTTAGATTCCCTCCAAACCAAACTGGCCCGGCTTATGGTGGAATTAGAGTCCAGCAATTCTAAAATGCTGACCAGGGTGGAGCAGCTAGAGGTAGAGGTGCAGGCTTTGGAGAATCAACTGCCAGAGAATGAAGGTGTAGAGGGAGGAGAGGATGAGAGAGGTGAAGGGGTAGGACAGGAGGTTGAATGGGAACGAGAAGAGGCAGAGGGAGAGGAAGAGACTGTAGACGTGAAGGTAAAAGAACAAGAACAGGTTGAGGATAATGATGATGTGACCAAAGAGGGAGATGGAGAGAGTACTAAAAGTACAAGGGAGGAGACAGAGAAAAAGCATCAGGACTTGGAGAGAATGGTGGAGGGAAATGGCTGTTGGGAGAAGGGCTTGGATGGTGGAGAAAAAAAAACAGGAGATGATGGAGAGAAAAGCTAAGAAAAAGGAAATATCAAACCGGGTAAATGGAGTGGAAATGAACTTGAAAAGGAAGGTGAGAAAAAATGGACAAGAGAGGAGAAAAGATCAGACCATAATGAGAAGAAAGAAAAGGATAAAGAAAATCTAGACAAAAAAGGGGAAGAGGGAGAAGGATAAAGGGAGGAAATGTGGATCAAAACCAACTATTAGTGAAACAAAGAATAAAATATGTGGTCAGTTACTGGTAGATATTTCAACCTCATTTGTGACTTGTGGCACTACAAAGTTATACCCCCAGATGGCAGCAAACACCATATTGAAGCACTGCACATTTGCATGGTAATCTACCTCACCCAAATTTCATCACAAATTGTATGTTACAGTTTTTCTCAGTGGCATTTCTTGAATCATTTCTAACATTCTCAAAGCTCCAGGTGCATTTGCCAAAACAGCTAATATGAACCCAAAACATTTCACTTATGATTCAATATTACATTTTTGTTTCAGTGAGTAAATCAGTGCCAGCAAAATGGAAAGTCCCTTCGACAATGTGTGAAACAAAGGTGGTCAGAACGTTTAGATGTTTGTTGTGTTCCTTATCTCCAAGTTTCAGAATTGTGCTACTTTTTCGACACTGGCATTGAATGCCTATTTCATTGAAGGCCTTTGTTTCTGTATTAAACTGCAAAATTCCCACAGAATGTATGTATAGCACGGAAGCATAAAATAAATTTTAAAAAAATGCCCTGTTATTCTGAATTAATGAGAGAATTATCTCAGATTTCTGAATTTTCTATTACATGAAAAAACATCTGCCCTGTTTTCCTGAGTCAATGCGTTAATATTCACAGAAGTGTGAGAATCTTTTTGACGGAAAAAACTGCCTTATTTTTTTTTTCTAAATTAACAAGAAAATTATCTCAGAATTATGAGATAATTACCCCATTAATTTAGAAAGAAAATAAAGCAGATTTTTCCCTTCATGAAACCCTCTCTCCCCCAGGCATGTTTGATTGTGTGTGTGTGTGTGTGTGTGTGTGTGTGCGTGCGTGCGTGCGTGCGTGCGTGCGTGCGTGCGTATGTATCTGTCTGTGTCTGTCTGCAGCTCACAAGCTACTGGGTCTATCAGCCTAAAATGTTTTGTGCACAGTGGTCACAGTGATTAAAAACCTTTGCCAAACATTTGTTTTGGCTGCTTGCACTCTCTCTCTTCAATCAAACACACACACACACACACACACACACACACACACTCTGGGTTTTAAGGAAAACAAAACCTACTGTATCCTATACTGC
>OMLB01063409.1:30227-49984 GCA_900302555.1 Myripristis jacobus | reverse complement strand
TTAATTAGCAGGTGATCTTTTTTTCATTCAGTGTCCAAAAAGCCTCCTTAGTTTCAACTGAATCCTGGCTCCTTAGTTGTGTGAAGATCAACTATCTTTCAAAATTTAAATTCCAGTTTTGAAATAGCACTCAAGAAAAAAAATATAAGTGGGTGGGTAGTACTACCATTTTTTGTGCATTTTTGAATGTCCCTGTTTACTATCCAATGTTTCGGGCACCGCATCATAAAAAAAACTATTTGAGATACAGCCTTGAAATTTTGAATGCAAATTACCATAAAAGATCAAACATCACCAAATGTGGATATAGTACACGTTTCAAAAAACATATTAGCACTATTATGATCTAGAAAACCTCCATTTTTATTTAAGAAACTCAGTAAGATAGGAAAAGGCTTTCATATGATGGTGTTTTTTGCCTGATTTCTCTGATCATATTTGCCCAAGTAAGTCATTGAAAATGAACAAAAAGTGATTTTTCAGTGGGTTGTATAGCAATATCTATGTACCATACCAGTGGCACATTGTTACAGCTAAAAATGCTACTAGCTGATAATTATAGTGTGAATATTAAAGTAGCTAAGAAGATTTTACACACACTTTTAGCAGCTGGAAATCAGGGGCAAAATTAGGCAGCTAAATTTGGGAAGCAATTTGGGAGGCCCATAAAACCATGCTGAAGTTTGAAACAGTCAATACTATATTTTAAGGACAGAATCTTGATGGTAATTAACATGCAAAATTCCAAGGCTGCATCTCAACTAGTTTTTGAGATATGGTGCCCCAAACATTGGATGCTGAACATGCTGAATTCAGTTCAACTTTATTTATCCCCAAGGGGCAACTGGTAGGCATGTAAAGCAACAACTTTGAGGTAAAAGAAGTGACATAACATACATGATGTAACTAACCACACAACGACAACAAAATGTGTACCAGTAAGCGTACAATGTTCATTTACAGTATTCAGTTGAATCCCCTTATCAGACTGTGGTTTTCCCTTTTTTCCCTTTTTCATTGTCTTTGATTGTAGGTTGTGATTCTTTCAAATGTCACTGTTCCCTCTTGGTTTGCCACTCATATGTTCTTAAAAAACATCGAACAAACCTAAATGGCTTAAAACACATTTACAAATAATTATTTGCCTAAGTAAATATTACATAAATCATTGCAGAATTAAATTGTTCAGTAATTTCTTGAATTTTGAAATTGACTCAACCATGGTCAATTCAGGAATTCCTGCAGCCTTCCAGGTCGCTGCAGCTCTGGATGTGTGGCTTATTCCACCACATTTTATAACAGCAACTCAGCAGCAACGAAAATTCATCCAAGTGTAATCGAGAGCAAGAACTATAGTGGAGTGGACATTTGGTTGAAAATGTGTTTAGAAGTTCAGACAAGTCAGGTGGCACCTTACCATGAAGAGCTCGGAAAGTCAGTGCATTCTTCATAGCATGCTGTGTTTTGCACAATATAGCCTGTGTACTGTGTAAGATGACAACATGACTTTTCAGAAGAGATGAAGAATAAAACACAGAGGCTGAACTGAATGTGGAGATGGTACAGCAGGTCAACACACTGCAGAGGAGGGCCCAGCTGGTAGAGGAGTTAGCCATGAATTGCTCTTTATTGCATTAGTTACATTCGTTACTTTATTTAAGACCACATTAAGCAATATTGCATTCATTTTTCAGAGGCAGGAATGCCTCTGTTTTTGTGCTCTCAACACCCTCTACTGGTCAGAAATCGCTTACTGCTTTGTTAAGAAGAAATCAGCTATGAAATGTATGTACACTTGAGTTATACATTTATTCCTCTGACATTATGAATTCCATGAAGCTAACAGTTCATTTCCAAACCCCTCTAATATACACCACTGCAGTCAGCCCCTTTATGCATAGCACGTGTGCGGGCAAGGCTGTGTTCAGATGAACGAAAACAGGAAGTGCATTTGGATACTCCCTCAATGACCGTGCACCAGGAAGCTGTGCTTAATGCTGGTCATTGTGATTGTGGAGTTAAAATACGGCCCATCAAGTACAAAGCTAATGTTAGCTTTTCTCTTTGTGGGCATAACTATTGCGTTACATGAATTAAATACGCTGATATAGATACATATAGTGCATTGTTATGACAAGAAAATCCATCCGATTCATACATGACACAGAAGACAGTTTTGCACTAAAACCTTTTCTAACTTGGCAGTTCAAACCTACCACAGGCCTGTGTTATCGAAATCACACCCAGAAGACATTAAAAATAATTTCAAAAAAATATCTACATGACTGAGTTAAACATCCTCCAGCATTGCCGAGATCAGGTTCCATATGTGTTACTCAGAAAAATAAGTCTCATGGATCTTTATTGGTAGAAGAAAAGCATGCCCATCACAATTAACATGAAGAACATCTTGGATCTTGCACCAGTTCACTTCTTGTTCAGGCCTTTCTCAGATCAGATCTTTAAGACAGACTGTCCACACTTTTATTTGCAAGTGATCACATCAGATTTTTGTGCCCAGACATCACTAGCCTATCTGCATGGGTTGCTGTGTTAACGCTGGTATCAGTAACCTCGTACGCTGATGATGTGGCTTTCCAAGTCGGAAGTATGATCAATGTCCAGAAGCCTCCCCACAAAGTGCCAGCAGACTGTCCAAGGACTGCTGTTCTGTGTTGTCATGACGTTGTGTGTCATATTGCAAGTGACTCAAAAGATGCTTTGAAATCCTATTTGAATCTCAGCAATAGATTTGGGCTGATTGAACAAGGTCTTACTGATCTCCTGCTCTTGCCTTTTGCCCTACCCCTTTCCTCACAGGTGCCGGAGACCAGGGCTTGTTCACATCTCTCTATACCCCACTGGCCCAACAGCTTCCCAGGGAGCCAATGGAATGGAGGAGGTGAGTAATATAAAGTCATGATGAGATGTAGTTCTTCCATGCTTAATGGACAGTGTGGCTTTGGGAGTGTCTTGAAATTGCAAGGGATGTTCAATGGAATTCTTGCTCCAAAATAGCAGTAGAGTATAGGCTGTAAATTGAGTTTTGACAGGCAGAAATCTCATCAACTAGCCAACAGTCATTGAGTAATCGATCAAACCAAACCCATAATTATATTGTGTCAAATACAGTATTTGCTTGTGTAAGACCCTACTTTCTTCCATCTGCAGGACTTATGGCCGTGCACCAAAAATGATTCACCTTGAAGCTAATTTTGTCCAGTTTAAAGAGGAACTCCTCCCCAAAGAGGGAAACAAAGCTCTCCTCACCTTTCCTTTCCTCCACATCTACTGGACCGACTGCTGTGTGAGTAGTTTAACCCTCTCAAACACATGCACACACCTTGCCCAACACCTACAGTCAACCGGTCAATCTCAGTATTTTCCTCCTACACAAATGAGCAAAGTACCTAATGAGAGCAGACATCCAGTGATCGTTAATTCAATTCAACGTTCAATTCAGTTTTATTTCTATAGTGTTTGTATAGTGTCAAATCATAACAAAAGTTAATTGAAGGTGCTTTACAGAAGCCCAGCAGATACTGGCCAAATCCATGGACCAAAATCTCCCACAAGAGCAAGCACAGGGCGACAGTGGCAAGGAACAAACCCTTTTAACAGGGTCAAAAACCTCGAGCAGAACCCGGCTCTGGGTGGACGGTCATCTACCTCGACCGGAAGGGTTGAGAGAGGGAGAGGGAGGGGGAGAGCGAGAGCGAGAGACAGGGAGGAAGAGAAGCACATTGCAGGACATAGAATGATGCAAGTTCGACATAGGACTGTATAGTAATACTAGTGGTGATAATAGCAGTAACGACACTGCTGACAGTGGTTGTAAGAAAAATAGTAACAATACTCATAGCAGTAATAATACCACTACTGATAATAATAATAGTAAAAACAATGATGACAAGAATAGTAATAATAACAATTGTAGGTCTGATTGTAGTGGGACTGAGTAATACTAATAATTAGATTAGTAATGATAGGATTAATGACAACTAAAAAAGATACTGTAGAAATGGGTGTTGAGCAGGATGGGGGGTAGAAATACCTGCTGAAAAGTGACAGAGGAAGGGAGGAGAGGAGAGAGCACAAAACTATGGGAGAGCGATGATGGCCAGTCAGTAAGATGCATTAATGGAATAGGAATATGAATATGAAGAAGGTAAAGAAAAACTTAGTACACTTTTTCAGAGTGGAAAGTTGTCAGCCTAAATTGCCATAACACTTGTGCTGTGTCAGACGAGATGACAGGAAGGAAAGCATGAACCTCCTGTAGCAACGGAAAAAAGTAGGCTTGTTAGTTTAAGGAAGTGCTGTCACAAACTTGTGACCTACATGGATTACATTTCCTAGCAGACTGAATGTGCCTGCTCACTATTAACTCTGCAAAGTTTTCTGTTAGTTTGTTTGATTGGTGTGCTAAAGACCTTATTCAACAGGTCCTGAAGAGAAGATTTCACTCAAAAGTAATTTTACAGATAACCATCATCTTGGGCTTGGCAATAAATCAGCATTAGTTGTCATCTTTCAGTGGAATCATATTCTGTTGATATGATATTTTGAAATTGTGATCCATAATTCTGTCTAAATTGGTGATGGCAAGCAAGTCATATTTAAAAGCTATGAAAAAAATTAAGTTGAAAATATGTGAAGGAGTGTAAAATTGCTCTTTTTGGTGTCACACCCAAAGGACTATTGGTGGCTATCCATATTTTAACCCATTTACTACACTGCATGCATATGTTTTTGAGAGGATTTTAAACTCACTACTCAGTGTGACTTTTTTTGTTACATTCTAACATTTTGCAGCAACTATTTCTTTTGTTTCAGCAACAGTTTTCTGGCAGTGATGTAGACTCTGTTGATAGTGGTGCCTCTGCATGGAAAGCATTTTCTGGTTTGACACAGGAATTGTGCATTCATCTCATATCATAGAAACCAGAGCAAGTCTTAGGTGTCTTCCCAGCCCCACTTGCAGCCTGTGTGTATATACTAGGCACGCATACACAAATGCTTGACCCAGCTGTTTGCTCATATAGTGCACGTGCATGGACCAGCTCCTGCAGGCCCAGTCTGATGTTATACGTGGTTTTTCCAAACGGGTAAACAAAGGCAATGCCTTGCTGAAGAGGGCTGTGCTTCACATGATGCTCTGTTATGATGCTCTGCCACTAAAAAAAAGATTTGCAAGGAAGATGGCATCAACAAATACTACCAGATTCTCCTCAAAATCTGCCATTATTGCCATTTTCCCCCATACTCCAGTATCATGTGATATTGCAGCAGATGTTAGTGTTACAATTTTTCACATTTTCCCACACAAGAACTCAAGTAAGTGCATAGTATTGTACTCAGGGCCTGGCCTTTATTTGTTGGTGTTGACTGAGCACTTTGCCATTACCAGGGGCCCAGCTTTTAATTGACTACTGGCATTTATTTGAGGAGACAAAACAATAGCAGAGATATAGAGGTGGTTGTCATAGCAGCAGTGTTACGAGCCAGAAGAGATCTTATGTTCTCTGCGAACATTGTGCTGCTGACACAGTTACCATAAATGCTGTCCCTCTGCCGGGAGAATGTTCTCACCATGATCACCATGAATGCTACACAAACCGCAGAAAGCGTATTGGTACACTAAAAATATGCTGTTTTATGAAAAGTTGAAGTTTTGGGGATTTTGATTCAAACATGCAAGAAAGAACATTTTGTAAATTGTCGTCTGAATTTACAGTTAAATAGCTGTATGTTGTATGTAGAATTAGCTTATATTTAATTTCAGCTGTATTTATTGCCGTAGGGTTAGTTTTTTCATGTACAACACACCTACGTGCTGTAGGTCTCTTTGACTTTCTCAAGGATTTAGAAGTGTATGAGTTCAGTCTTAATACTAACAACCTTTCTCCTTGTTAGCATAAAGCATAGTCATAGTCTATCATACTTATCTACTGCAGAGGTATAGCAAGGATACATTTGGTCTACTTACCCTAGACTCTGTAATCTGTTTTAAGGTGTGGTGGTGTACAATGGCTAGCTCGCTGCTATGAAAGTATGATATTGATAACCGAGTGCTTTCTGATCTTCAATAAATGTAACCATGGTTACATTTATTACCATGGTGTAGAACACAGTACTATGTCATGCCTTCCTGACTTCAAATCTCATTTGCTATGCATATTATGCTCACACTTGTTTTACGCTCTTATTCTTTCTTACTCTTTATTTCACACTATTGACAAGGCAAACATTATAACTGGTACCTCATCAAGTACATAACAGGGAATATGTATAATGTTCCTTAATATGTAGTTTATGTTTAACTATGATTTTCCTGATGTGCATTGAGACCCTGAATAATAAATATTCCCACCATATTATAGGACACAGAGGCATACAAGGGCTCGGTGAAGGAGGACATGATGCGTTGGCAGAACAGCCTGCGGGCCCATGGCTCAGCAGACTGGGTCATCGTTGTTGTGGAGACCAATGACGCCAAGAAGAAGAACAAAACCAACATTCTGCCGCGTTCCTCCATCGTGGACAAGATTCGCAACGACTTCTGCAACAAGCAGAATGACAGGTCAGGAGATACCATATACATCAGCAGTTGATTGAGACAAAAGCTAATTTGCTTGCACATTCCACTTGTGGCACCCACTCAGTATACAACATTTCCTATTCTATTCTTGCAAACTTGGTAAGGGTAGAGTCCCTGTGTCTTTCTTTCCTTTACCAATTTCTTGTTTCTTGTTTTTAATTCATTGGAGATCATATTAAATGCCTCAGACTGTTGGCTGTAGTCTGAGAGATTGATGTCTTTTGGCAAACATCTGTCTTAAATGAATAAATGTCTGGTCAAAAATGTTGCAGACATCGAGACATATCACACAACTTGGATATAATAGTTGTAACTTGTTGACAAAGATGCATGTTTAATGTTGAAATAGTAGATTGTGTGCATTTACAAATCATAAATTTGATTCGGTTTCTCGTCTGGAATTTTTATTGTATTAATGAAGTGAAAGCCTAGCTCTAATAATAGTGTCTTTCCCATCAAAAATGTCAGCTGTTGTAGCAAGTGAACACCCTGGCTAGTAGTACAAGTTGTGCAGTATTTGTGCAGCTCTTGTTAGCTTTTAGTTAAGTGTTATAACTTCATGAAATCAGTATTTATTTAACAGAATAGAATTCCAAAGGCTCTGTAGATCATAATCATTGCCTACAGAGTAAATTAGCGCATATAAAAAAAATGAACATTGATCATTCAGTTGGTCAACTGATCTTTTTATAGCACTCTCCCTCTACTTTTTCTGCTTGGCCTTGTTGTCTACACACAATTCTAGGCTTTCATGATTCTTCAGCAAGTTATATGTCTAGTAAACATATTCTTTAATATAGCCTAAACGCAGGCTCAGCAAACGAAACAAACCTCTCTCTCCATTCTGTGTAGAATACTGAAATAGATATGTGTTTTTGGGCACCATGGGTATATGATGGTCAAACCACTATTTACCTACTACATTACTAGTATATCTGCCATTTTACTGAAATAAAGTTGGAGGTTCACTGTTATAGGCTGACTACTGACTAGACTGTCACAACATTTGCACTACTAAACCAGTTATAATCATTATTGAAGTAGTCATACAAACAACATATTTTGTGCATGTATATTGTTAATCTGTTATCTTTGAGTTTTTTTTTAATATATCAATGCATGTGTCTGAAAAGAGAGGATAAGGAAGTTTGTACAACTAACACACAATGTACTGTTGTACATAGTCATTGAAATTGTTCATAGTAACTGAAGAATATTTGGTAATGATTTTGTCAGTGTTATCACTAATGAAAATATTCATGTTTCTGCACTCCTTTCTTGATGTAATTACAGTTTCTAAGATGTCTGCTCTGTATGCTTTGATTATGATTTTGATTATAGCCATTTTCTTTTTTAGCATTTTAATATTGTATTTCGAATAGAAGACTTTTGCACATTTGCACACAACTGTCTACCTTTTGCTTGCAAAAAGTAGAACGTTTAAATGAATTTCATATAATCAAATGCAATGCATCTGCTGCAGCTTAGCCCAACTCTTAAGGTTTCACTGTCATGAAAATCCTGGAAAGTCATGGATTTTGAAAATATGTTTTCCAGGCTTAGAAACACTGTAGAAAATGTGGAGGTATCCTCAAAGTTTTGGAAAAGTCATGGCAATTTTAAATTACGATCTTTGAAAGTTGAGCGAGAACCTGTGAACATGTAAGATATTTTTATTTTCTGAAAATCAACTCTTATTATTCTAGAAAGCCAGTCAATCAGAGTCAAGTGATGTGGGGGTTGCTATAAGACATATTTTATTTGTCCTTTTATTCATGATGTTTGCTTCACTCATCATACCACAGAAATACAGTCATGGACATTTGGTTTATGGTTACAGAGGAGTCATGGAAGAGTTTTGGAATTTAATTGGGAAATAATTGAAGAAGCCTTCAACTATAGAGTGACTTACCCTCTCTAGCCTACTGTTACCTGCTGTTCAGAGCGGAGGAGCAAACTTTGGAAGTCGCCACCACCAGGGGCCAGATATCTGATGTATTCTGATGGCTTTGCATGGGCTGCAGTGCTTCCACAATGTAATGTCATGAACAATATAATATCAAACACCAAAAAAAGCTTTGAAACTGCAGAAGATTACATAGATGCAGCTGGAGCTTCTCGCGCCATCAGGGATAGGTCAGAATCGAGCAAGCCATCATACAAGTTTCTTAAGGTGTGAATGTAGGCTGAGAAAGTGATGGAGGGATGCCAGTGAATATCTGCAACCATTCTTGGTCGACTGTTCCCGGATAAAGAGAGGTTGTTGTTGCCCATCCAGGTGTGTGGTGTTGTCGGATCCTCTGAAGGATTCTTCTAGGTCCCAGGAGTCATGGAGTTCCTTTCTGCTCAAGCTGCGAACGCTTCTCCTCATGTCTTTCACCAAGAATTTGGGCCGCTTCGAGGATGACATGCGCACGCTTCGAGAGAAACGCACCCAGCCTGGCTGGAGCTTCTGTGAATACTTCATGGTTCAGGTACATGGACAGAAATTGGGGATGGTGGCCTTATTTGTTCTGTTTACATAGTGTGTTGAAAAAACACCCTTGCAGAATGCTTAGTGGGGATCTTGTACAAAAAACAAATCCAATGCCTAGTCAGGTATTGTAGGGACAGGTTCACTGGATGCTCCCATCTTCTGACAGCTTTGACTGTTTTGTTGATTGAGGATGTTTATACAAGGTGTCCATAAAGTCTTTTTTTGCCTCATTTAATACACCTCTATATCAGCACCATTAGTTGCACATCAAGACGGTACTCGATTTCTTGCCGTGTTCGCTGTAGCATAGCCTCATCAGTGGTGGCAATGGCATCAGTGATCTTTTGCTTCGGGTTGTTGATGTCCAATGTGATTAAAAACTTTGATAACCACTGAGTACATAGAACAAATCTGATTAACATATCTCATCAATTCCTTTTGTAATAGATTTTTTAAATTGTAAAGAGACTTTGTGGATGCCCTGTATGTCACTGTTAATCTTTGTCTCACCCGTGTTTATGTATGACTGCCTAGGAGGAGCTGGCCTTTGTGTTTGAGATGCTACAGCAGTTCGAGGATGCCTTAGTCCAATATGATGAACTGGATGCTCTCTTTACCCAGTACGTCCTCAACTTTGGAGCTGGAGGTATGTAGCCCACGCCCAACATAGCATTGATGTAAAAAAAAAAAAAAAAAAAAAAAAAAAACCTGAGTTGATTTTTTTTTTTAATGTATCATAAGATGGTGTTGTTGTTGATCATTGTTTCAGTTGGCAGATTGTTACAGTGTCTCAAAAATATTTTAATTGATCAAGTAATGCATTTACCTACTAGGGTAGTAGTAGGGTAATTGGTTGGATGCTACACTTTGAAAACAACTGAGTAACGCTGAAGTTTTTTTCTGCACACATACACTGTGAACTCTGTCGGTGCCAACAGCCCATCATTTTGTTTTTATTTATACTTCTTTTACGTTCTGGCTCCTTGGCACTATTGAGACTAAGGATTTATCCTCAGTGTTTTTCCGAGATTAAATAAAGGGTACTGATTGAATTTTTTGCTACGAAGAAGTTTTTTTTGAAAAGTGTTTTTTATAAACCATTATAAAAATTTAAGCTATGAGAAGAGTTTTTGGTATTAAAAATCATATGAAGACCTACAGAAGCCCCTCACTGAATAAACTGCAACAGCAGTATAACCATGGTGAATGCACCTGTTCAGATGCTGAATTATCTTTTTTTGCAGCATGGAACATAACATGTGTATTAAAGTGTTGTTGACAAAATGTTCATGATAATCAGTGGGCAGTGGACTAGGTTAGGTAATGGAGACTGAGTAAATGGCAGAGAGGAAACTTACTTGCCTTCACTATTAATGCAGGTCATCAGAATCAGAATCAGAATCAGAAGTACTTTACTGATCCCTGAGGTTAAACTGGGTATGTTAAATGTCATGTTAACAAATTGGGTGATGAATGTAGTCTGAGAGAGGTCATGGCACATTCATAGCTCTGATACATACTGCATATATATTTGGACATCAGGACTTTTCAACCATTGGTTGAAAACTGGTTCCATCTGGTTTGTGAACCTAATTTTGAACTGGTCTTAGCATTTTGACCAAAAATAAATTGGTTTGGAAGCCCCGAAATTTTGTTGCAAGCAGAAACCAAAAAATAGTAGGACCTGAAGTTGGAACTGCGACAGCAAGACTGGGTGTTTAGTGTTCTACAGTGGAAGATGAAGATGGGGAAATTGAAGAGTGTGCAGTGGTCTGCTGAAGAAACAAAAAAATTGCTTTCAATTTCGACATCTCCAAAATTTCAGCAAAAGATGGAAGGGAGCACTAGAAAAAGTAAATATCTCACAAGTATCTCATAAAGGCTTAAGAGCTGGTGAAGGCTGGACTATAACAACCCAGGACCAAATTATCAGCTAGTTTAAAAAATTAAAGGAGTACAGACACTACAAAAAGGACCTAGCGGTTATCATAAAGGCATCAATCAACTGGTATTGAATGGTATTGAATTTTCTTCCAGTATTCCTAGTACATTTTAGCTAGTGCTACGTAAATCCATTCTTTTTGTTTTCTGCTGTGTCATAAAGGTTATTTTGTTTCCCACTGATTACCACAATGGAGATAAATGTTGCTGTACACTGTAAACACTTTCTTTTGCCATAGTGGGGGTGTAAAATCTACATTTTTTTTCCCATATACTTTTCTATTTCCCAAATCGAATCAAAAGTTCAGTAAAAGGTATCAGTCTGAGTAGCCTGTGTCCTCCCATAGATGGGGCAAACTGGCTGGGCTCATTCTGCGCCCCGGTCCGCAGCTGGAGTGGCTTGCTGCTTCGACGGCCCATTGACATGGAGAAGAGGGATGGGATCCAGCACGGGGAGGCCAGCCTATTGGACCTGAGGAGTTATCTGTTCTCCCGCCAGTGTACCCTGCTCATCTTCCTCCAGAGGCCCTGGGAAGTCACTCAGAGAGCCCTGGAGCTGCTCCACAACTGTGTCCAGGAGCTGCATCTGCTAGAGGTAACCTGAATCACACTAGTGGAAGGTCATACCACAGTTTTGGGTGGAGACCCAAAACTATGTTATTCACATACCTAGAGTATGTGAATGACTGTCTTCAGTGGTATAGGACCCAAGTCATCAGGAGGGAGAAATAGAATCATTAATCAAATGCGTAGTTATGGTAATTTATTTTTTGTTTTGGGATAACATACAAGCATGTACAGGCTGTATAAAAGTCGATCAGAAGCCTCGGGAACTCCATATGTAGTATCCACTTTCTCAGAGACATAGGGCCCTATCTTGCGTCAGAGTCCCTAAACCCATTATTTGGGGATTTAGCATTGTGTAAGAGGCGTTCCCCTGCAAAAGTTGCTATCTTGCACACCTGCCTTTATCCCTAAAACACCTGTGCTACCCGTTACATTATGCATAGGCGTGGTTTGGGCGTTAAACCAATCAGTGCGGCAGGTGCCATTGCCTTTAAGAGCAGGATGCGCAATCCCAAATCCGCGAATCGAAACCCGTGATGGAGAGAGGAAGGTCGTGATTTACTGCTATCTCTGCCATTTTCTCAGGGGTTCAACTGAGGCTAAAGCAAGGTGGCTTTTTATTCGGGAGGTGGAGCCTCATGTGCATGTCCACATGTGTCCAAGTGGACGTGCATTGAAGCCACCTGGGCGCGCTCTTGTAAATGCCCAAATGGGATAGCGGGTGGTTTTGAGGACCCACTATCTAACGTGTGTGGTCAAGACAGCAATTGTAGGGAAAGCGCATAAACACGCCCACAGGCACACCTCCAGGCGCAAATAATGGAGTCGGCATAATGGATAGCGGGTAGCGTGGGCACAAGATAACGTTTAGGGATAGTGGAAGCTGCTAAATGTGTAATTCACAGGTAGCGGGTAGTGGCAACGGGTAGCGCAGTGTGAAAGATAGAGCCCAAAGTCTCCAGTGAGCACAAAGAAATTTTGTGTTGTATTCAGTGTCGAACCTGTGTTAATTTGAACATCATTCTCAGCCTTTTGAAGTATTTGTGCTATGGCTGGATGGAAAACCAGACTAATAAGTATTCAAAAAGCCATCTGATAATTGTTTTCTATTTATCTGACTGCAGCAGTCCCGCTCAAGACATTGATTTAGACTGTGATTACATTCTAAGCAAAGGGTTTATATATTTTAATTTTCTATTGATGTTGTTGTGCAGGTGTCAGTCCTGGAGGGGGCGCTGGATTGCTGGGTATTCCTTAGCTGCTTGGAGGTTCTACATAGGATTGAGGGATGCTGTGACCAGGCCCAGCTAGCGGCTAACTGCTCTCATACAGTTGGCCTGTGGGCTTATGCTACTGACAAGGTAACACAGAGCCTATATTATGTAGCTTTGCTTGCCTCACTCATGTCTAGTATGGTATGATCTAAGATATACCAGGGGCCATGGGTTATTTTGAAACATGTTTGTGTCCACGATTAGATATTTACCATATGAAAAATGTCACACGTACTGTGACAAAATAATTACTGGCATAAAGTAATTATCGCTACTGCCTGTTGCTGATGTTAGGTAACCAATGATGTAAATGCACTTATTCACTCAGCAGCTAGTTGAGTTAATATTACTGGCATTTGTTGCCTGTCTGATTTGAATTTCAGGCCCTGGTCCTTTGGTGCGTTCAATTGTTTACATATATTTGCATATCTATCTATCTATCTATCTATCTATCTATCTATCTATGTGAGTGGATGGCAGGCATTCTGTTCTGGAAATTGGTCAGAAGCTCCCCTTTTTTGACAGAGTGCCAAGGAAATCATACACCCTCTTAATGCTCTAGGTGTCTAGTTTGTGGTCTTAAAGTTTCTCTAGGCTGTTATTATCCTAAGATCACAATGGGTCATTTTATACAGTAATGTCAAGTTCCAAAAAAATGGTCTCACGACATAGAATTTGCTACCATAGGGGCTAACATCATCACACATGACTCAAATGAGTCTCAGCTTTCCAGTCAAACCCAATTTATGCAATTCGATATTAGCATTAGGATTAGCATAAGGTGGGCATGGGAATTTCTGCAAAGGGGAGACCTGTGGGTGCCCATAGAACCCATTTTCATTCAGAATCCAGAGGTGAGAGGTCAAGGGACCTCTTGCAAAATTGCATGCTAGTTTTTCCCATGCCAAAATTTAGCCAAACTTTGGAGCAATATGCTAGCTTGTCGGCCACCTTGCCACCAGGCCCCCCAGCCAGCCATTGGAACGTTAAGTTTAAGCACAAGTTTATTTAAAGCACAATATCACTGTTTACAGTCTCAAAGGGCTTTACATGCCCACAAGTTTACTACAATCAAGATGACACCCCCTGATGTAATCCTTATAGCAGGCAAAAAAAAAAACTATATTGCAAAAGGAAACACACTAGCAGACAATATGACAACAGAAGGAGCAGGAGGCTTCAACTGAGGCAGGTGGCAACCACAGCCACACAGGGCGATGAGCAGCCACAGAGCAGCTGCAGCAACCAGGATGGGGGATGATGTTGACAAGGACAATAACAGGGAGGGATGAAGAGGATGGGGGAATTGGTTGGCGAAGGGTGGTAGGGCACACCAGGGAAGTAGACAGTCACACTTGCACAGGGAATGCATACTTAAGCATATGACACACACACACACAGAAGATGAGGGTCGAAGGGAGGAGAGTGTAAAGTGGGGCACCAGGACTTAAGAGAGAACCCAGTGCATAAATACATAAATGCAGCAAAGCTAATGGCTGTGGAAGGTGCAGGAGGGCCAGCAGGTGTAGTGGGACCAGGTTCACCAGTGCAGGGGGACATAGATGCCCATACAAGCCACATACATGTAGCAGACAGGCACAAACTACTCATACACACAGAGGAAAATAGGCTAGTAGCATAGAAAACATCACAGTCACAACTGATGGAACAGAGGTAAGAAAAGAAGAGGGAGACTGTGGGGGAACATCTAAACCGGCAGAAACTAAACTAAACTAAGGCCTTGCTCCCACCTGGTATTAATATCCATCCTGAGAAATCCAAGTACAAGCTAACACCTCTAAGTACAGGTGTAAACAGCAATGTGTCTTCAATATGTCCTGCATGATTGGATCTCAGGATGCATTGGGACGTGGCCTGGGATGCTTGTGTCCGCATCATATTAGAGGTGTAAACAGACATGTGTCTTGTCCAGCCCAACAGCCTGGCACCGGCCAGACGTCACTTTTCCAGTAGAAAAAATATCTTATCTGACTTTCCCCAACACAGCTGAACTGTCAGCTGATGGATCAAATGCAAACTGAAGTGCAGGTCAGCTATAAAGAAGCTGGTTAATTAAAAAAACACAATCTGTCCTCTTCCAGGGTAGGAACTACAGGGGAGCCAGGAGGAAGTCAGCTCCCCTTAATAAGACATGAGTTCCCCTAAAAACATGATGCAAGAAATTTTGGGTAGTTCCTAAAATTTGTATTGACAATATGCAGGGTTTTTTCTTCCATATAAAATTCAGAGACGGTGGCCTTTCTTAAATTTCATGCCCTGCTGCAGTTAACACATTTCTTCTAAACCTAGACATGATAGAGTTACTACAGGAATACCACAGAAATATTACAGGTTGATTTATCCAGCTAAACGGAGAACCTCTCAGACCCGCAGGAATAATTAAATTATCTGAGCCTGTGTGTGACTGGGTCCAACCTGTAACAGATGTGAAATCTTACTTGAGTTACAGCGCATTAAAATGAGGCTGGAGTGAGCAAGGATATCCCCTGTTGCCTGTTAAATGCCATTTTATTTTTTTTGCATGGAGAGAGGACTAGCAAAGTAAGAATTTCATTTTCATTTCTCTTTCCCTCTCCAAAATGATACATGTTTATTTGCATATAGAGCAGGAAAGTGAGATCTGATCACAAGTGGGCAGGTGAGACGTATTTGGAGACGCATGTTAATGCCAGGTGTGTATGGACAGACTGACAACTGTCCTCTTGAGTTTGGATTACCACTGAGACACTGAGCTTCCATCAATACTCAAATCAAAATTATACTATCCATAGTTTAAAGAAAACAAATAACTTACTTACTTAACTTTAACTTTGTTTTTATCAGTAACAAGAGAGTTTGGTAGACCATCTGTAGGTAGATCATTCCAGAGGAAGGGAGAGCGGTAAGAAAAGGCTTGATGGTCAGCTGACTTCTCAGTAACTTCATTTTAATGGATCAACTCGGTCCTTCCCAGCTGAAGTCCCTGGGGGAGCTGTGTGGTCTGGTGTCAGACAAGGGGCCAACCTCTGAGGACCTGAACAGGACTGTGGATCTGCTGGCTGGCCTGGGCGATGAGAGGCCTGAGACTGGTAAGACACACAAAAAGAGCTCTCACTGGGGTGATTCCAGCCCTGCAAGAAAAGCACTTGAAATGTAATCGGGGATGGGGGCGACATCATGTTCACTTTTGAACTGACAGTTACTTTTATCACTTCAATTTCAAGAATTGAACTGGAATTCATGAGGCATTTTCAGTTCAATCCTGAATTTAGCATAAGCCTGGAAAATACTGTATTTTAAGCTAATCAAGTTGTTGAATAGAATGGAATGAAACAAAATAGTTAACTTCTTCAGAAGCTGTTTGCTGTATAAATGTTAAATATTCCTTCTCTTCTCCTTTGTCTGTCTTGTTCCACAGCTAACAGTTTACAGAGCCCGTACAAAAAACTGAAAGAAGCCTTATCATCTGTGGAGGCCTTTGAGAGGCACTATCTTGTAAGTGCAAATGTCTGTTCCTTGCCACCTGCTTGGAATTTTCATTAATTTTGGAAAGAATTGGAGCAAGTTACCGCAGTATATTCCTTTTTTGTCCTTACCAAGTTTTCTCAAGGGGATCACAATAGTTTCATTTAACTTAATCTACTGCTGTTCCACCTGTCTCTCCTCTCCTTCTTTCTCTTCCCTTCTTCCCCTACCTTGTGTCCACCTGCACTCTACTGCTCCTGCTGCCCATCAGGAGTTGTCTCATGCTGCTATGGAAATGTACAGGGCCATCGGCAGGCTGAGGTCGGCCAGACTGGTGGGGAAAAGCCTGGCTGAGTTCTACATGTAAGGAAGAGAGAAGCTGCTTGTTCATTTGGGGTATCTGCAGGTTCTTACATATGTAATCTAATTTTTGAGTAGTAGATATTTAGGGGTTTTATTTTGTCGGTGTGCAAGCATAGAATTTTGTGCACTCTTACACTGAAGTACTGTTAAAGGTATGGTAAACGGTTTAACAGAGATTTCATTATTTAGTATTGCTCCTGAGTGCTATCTTTATTATCCACCAAGAATTGAGAGTTCCAGGGCGCTCCAGTAGCTCACCTTGTAGAGTGCAAACCATGTAATAACAAGGCTACGCCGCAGTGGCCTGGGTTTGAATTCAACCCAGACCCTTTGCTGCAGGTCATCCCCTCTCTGTGCCCTGTCTGTCCTGTCTCTCTCCACTGTGGCTGTTCAATAAAGCAAAAATGCATCCCCATAAAAAAAAAAAAAAAAAAAAAGATTTGAGAGTTCCTGAAAGTCAATAACTGCAACACAGCAGAGTTTCAGGGTCTGCATTTTACACAGTGATCCATTACTGAGTCGGCGTCCCCCAAGAATAACGTTATTGTCACAACTCGTGACATTTTGGAGGCTTGTAGTTGCTGTTACTACTGCTTGTTGAGACCAGCACTGCATATCAGCTTCAGTTGAAGAGTCAGTCAAACTTTCTCAGGAATATTTCCTTGTCTTTATTGGGGCACAGAGGTTGTTGGTGCTGGCAGGGTAAGCTTGGCTGAGTGGGATGCAGAGTTTATAGGAATGCATACCCAGGGGAAATGTTGAATTAACCAGTTTTCACTTTTAATGGTTCGGTTACACGCAATGTTAAATACGTATATGGATATGGACGGAGCCCTCTGTACTCTGCATTCATTTCGTCCATATTTCTGCAAGTTTTCAGGAAGCCTACGGATAGGGACAAAACAGCAGTACTACTGGAAATCATGGGGACAGTGCAGCCAAGTGTTCAAGCGAGGCCGGTCTATGACAAACCTCCACTTTTGCCTCTTTGTAGAAGCTCTATTATTATGACCTGCACCAGCACCATGTTTGTTGTTGTCAGAAACGAGCTGCCCTCTAGTGGCTTTATGGCGTAACATCCGTGCCAACATAACAGATGCAGGAAAGCATGTGGTCAGTGGCGGTTACATCGTTTGAAATGGACGTACTAAATTTTGCATGTAAAGGGAGCATAAATGAGCCTTTAGGGTCTAATATTTCCAAAGCCATTATACTGTTCCATCAGAGTTGATGTGAAAATGACATATTGAGGTAAATCACATCAAGGCCTTTATACTAGTGTTAAAATTAGTCCCAGTTAGCATTCAAGTCTGAAGGACCTGCAGATATTCTATTTATACTATCACTGCTTTTTTAAGGCATTGTCTGTACAGAGGTTTTAAGTTGTTCAACATCAATTAATGTCCTTGGAAACACTGATGTGGTGAATTGGTTTGTGTGTTTAACAGGAGGAAAGGAGACCCTGAGCGGGCAGAGGCATTTTTGCAAGAGGCTCTGAAGTCATATGTATCAGAGGGGTGGAGCCTGCCTGTTACTCACACCAGGAAGCAGATTGCTGAGTGTCAGAAACTACTGGGGCGAACAGAGGAGTATCCTTCAAAGCACAATCACTGACTGTGACCCTAGATTGCACAAGAGCTTGAATTGGAGTAGAATGGACTCCCATTTAAATCAACATAACGTGATGGTCAGAGTGGCAGCCATTTTTAAGTGTGGCGTTGGAATTACAAAGAACTGTGGCCGTTATACTGGGATAACTTGCTAACTGACTTCTAGAGCAAGAGGCTCTGCCAGTGGGAAATTGAGGATTGTTTGACTAATAGGGGGTAACTACTAACGCTGATTACTCTGGGGTCCCACACATCCTTGAAAACCCAGACATCTATAGACAAGCTTTCCTGCTATGGAAAATGTCTAAAATTTAAAAAAATGATAAAAAGTCAATAAAATATTAGTTAGACTCAGCAAAATTATAAGGTTTGTCTAAAATGACATATTCAAATGTTTTTTCTCAGCTCACATTGCACCTTTTTGGTGCTGGTGCCTCGTTTCACCACCCATTCATACCCAGCTGTCATGTTTTGGCGTGCTGCAGTGTCATGTGTGGAAGGCCAAACAGGTCAAAAAAACAAGTGAAACCAACGCTTTGATCAGGGTGAATTTTGGGCATAAACAATGTGTGTGTGTGTTGTCTGTGTGTTAATTTTTTTCTACACAGATTTCAGTTTCATGGAATTTTGAATAATTTGGCCACTTTGTCCATTTTAAATCATTAATTGTTAACATGTACAGAGGTCATTGAATATATACTTCTATAAAATCCTGAAAATCAATTTCCTGAAGAGTGGCAACCTTGTTACTGCTTTTACTGAGTAGCCATAGCACAGCATATCTTTTCAAGCTAGTGTGGCAGCTAACCACAATTGATATGTTCATTCTGTAATAGCAAAGTGACCATAGTACACAGCTCCATGACTGTTACACTACATTTTCAGATTAGCTCTGGGTTGTGGCCAAAAATACCGTCACAATATATTTTTTCACATTTTCAGTGTCATGATATACGTTAAATTCTCCACTAAAAGGTTGAGGAGTATTGTTCTTAGAATTGAAAATTTTTGTTCATTATTTAAGCCAACTGGCATATACTGTATTTATTTTTATATAAGCTGACCTATAGCATAGCCTCTGTACATCAGTCAACCAAAAATAAGCTGAACAAAAATCAAGGCTCAACAGTTAATCAAAATGTTATCAAATGGTTATGGTCAACATTGCAATTTTTTGATAAAGGTGAAATGTATGACAAAGCATTAGGGAGCTACAGAAATGCCATGGTCTGTAAATTGTATTTTACAGATGCGAGAAAACATGTTTGTTTTGGATGGGCCCAAGCAAAAATCACACATTTATTTATTTAGTTATTTATTAACTGAAAATTTAAAATATGATGCAAAATCATAATTTCTACTAAAACCTTTTTTTTTTTTTTCACCATATCATTCAGGCCTTAACAAAAAAAAAAAATCGCACAGGTCGCAAGTGCCACTGTTTTCTGACCACATAAATG